>VDFB02007540.1:186641-307992 GCA_007258455.2 Sequoia sempervirens | reverse complement strand
GAAACATCTGTGGACCCCCATCGGTCTGGTTTCCACATTTTTGACTTTGGGGGAAACTTTTTGGTGGATTTGGGATGTGTATATGGTGCTTAAATGAACTGCCAAAGTTTCGTCAACGTTTCGTTAAGTTTCGGTGGTTTCAGAACTTTCCCTCTGGAACTCTCTTCCTCTTTGGTTGTTTTGGAAACATTCGTGGACCCCCGCCAGTCCAGTTTCCACATATTTGACTTTGGGGGAAATTTTTTGGCGGATTTTGGATGTGTTCATGGTGCTTAAGTGAACTGCCAAGGTTTCGTCAACGTTTCATTAAGTTTTGGTGGTTTCAGAACTCCTTTCCTCTTTGGTTGTTTTGGAAACATCTGTGGACCCCCGTCAGTCTGGTTTCCACATTTTTGACTTTTGGGGAAACTTTTTAGTGGATTTGGGATGTTTTTGTGGTACCTAAGTGAACTTCCAAGGTTTCTTCAACGTTCCATTAAGTTTCGGTGGTTTCGGAACTTCATCCCTCTTTAGCTATTTTGGAACATCTGTGGAGCCCTGGAAACTCGGCCTCTGGGACCTGACCCCTCCGTGGCCGTTTCTGGGACTTGGTCCCTCCATGGCCATTTTGAACATCTGTGGAGCCCTGGTGACCCAACCTCAAGGACCCAGCCCCTTCATGGTCATTTCTGAGACTTCGTCCCTTCGTGGCCATTTTGAACATCTGTGGAGCCCCGACGACCCGGCCCCTATGTGGCCATTTCCAGGTTTTTGTCCCTCCATGGCCGTTTTGAACATCCGTGGAGCCCAAGCGACCCAGCCCCTCCATGGCTGTTTGGAACATCCGTGGAGCCCCGGCGACCCGGCCTTTGGAACCCGACCCCTCCGTGGCCATTTTCGGGACTCCGTCTCTCTGTGGCCGTTTTGAGCTTCTGATTTTTTTCAAATAAGTCCAATCTTAAAGGAGTTTTTTTGGGCACTCTTCCTTCCCCTTTTCCCGTGTGCTATAATTGAAAATCTTGGTTTTGCTAAGTTTTGTGAGGTTCGGGAACTTCCCTTCCGATTTGTTGTCCATCATTCATTGCCTGCTTCCTTGGGCCCGCATTAATGTTTATGATCCAAATGAGCTCCAAATATGAATATTATGATCTTTTGATGATGCATGGATGGATCTAGCAAGGATTTTGCGGGATTTGACTAACGTTTTCCTTGATTTTTGTATGAAAACACTTATGACACTTAATATATGCAGGATTCAAGAAGCCTACCGCGGGTCCGTCGAGGAGATCCATTGAGAAATCTGAACAAAGAATGTGCATAGCTCCTGTCACCATTCATTTCATGTTCACCTCTCGCCCTAGCACCCACCAATAGGGTCAGTTTTAGAAGAAGGCCTATGCCAAGGAAATCAATGACAAAAATGCAAGGGGGTGGCCTTGAAGAAGGCATGAAGGAGTTGTCCTACTTTTCACCAGATGATGATGAGTTGTCCGCCCGAATAAGGGGCAACCAATCAATTGATGCCAATCATCAATGGGCTCATTTGATCAAAGGAAGAACACTGCAAACACATCAAGTAAGAGGGAAAATTTCAAGCAGTTTCAGCTATAGTAAAAGGGCAATCAGCTAAATAACGAAATTGCTACAGCACCTAAGCACTAGATGACAAAATAGGGAAAAGAAAAAGATGTTTTTTAAATTGTTGAATATTGTGGGGTAGGTGAAACCCTCAGGTAATTGAATCTGAGCCACACAATGTAATTCAATCCTAGCCATTCATTCAGGCTTTGGAGAACTATAAATAGGGGCTTGCCCCTCATTTGTAAATGGTTGGAGAACTAATGTAAAGACATTTAGCAGCAATAGAAAGCAACATTACATGATTTATAGGTGTTCCTTTTGACTTTTCTCTTTATGTATGCATGGTTCAACTTCCCTATTAGTTTAGGTATTAGTTTCTTGAATGGTTGTCATGATGGTGTTGATGTTATAGTATTTGATGAGCTTCTAGCCCATATTTTTAGCACTTGTTGATGACAAGTTGTTGTGCAAAGTTAGCCTGGGATTCTTTCTGTCATTGTTGCAACTTAGTTCGATTGCATGTACATGATGTGTGTATGTAATATGAACATATGCAGTCCTTAGAAGATTGCACTAGTTTTGTGCAATTGTAGGTTTCTCTTGGCCAAGCAAAACCCAGTTTAGGAAGCCTGTCTACTTTAGCAGCCACCATTGTTACTGTTCATTCATAGCTTAGGATTAGAACAGCTTTCTTAACCCTTCTCCTTTTGCTATTTCTTTTAATCCTTGGTTAGAGTAGGATCCAAAGCATCACCATGAAGCTAAATCAGATGAACTTGATGAGTTTTAACTTGTTTTGAGTGGACAACCATTGTTCATTCACTTCCAGCACTTTGAAACTGCATTTGCAAACCCAACTTCCCATGCTTTGTAACTCATCCGTAAGTCTGCCTTGTGATTCCAGCAAATCACATAAATCAATTGAGATATTCCAAGCACTATCAAGACCTAACATTAGATACCTTGGGATAGTGTTCTACAATCTGATTGTGGAAGATTTTCTTTCAAGAGAGGTGATACATTTGTGCATTACCTATGTTGAGAAGTGCATAAAAAACACATCAACAGAACTGGCGTTAGAAGGAGGGCCTGACATGTTGAGGCTACAAAACTGAAAGTTGGAAATCAAAAAGAGCACTTTCAAAGAAGAAATTTGAGATAGGGAGATCTCTTTTAATGCTAAAAATCAAAAAATTCTGAAGGCAAGTAGAAGCTGAGTCAAAATGGAGTAGCATGCAAAAATTGGCATCACTCAACTGCATGCAGATTTCAACAAGAGACTGAAGAAGCCATTGCAGCAATTTACATTGGCGGAAAGATGTCGGATACATTGCACTCACAGGCACAACGAGCTGGGATGTCTCAAATTATTGAGCAAAATTGAAAGGGTATTGCAAAAAGAAATTCCCTTTTGGAAAGTATTCCATCCCTTAGCTCCCGAAGTCCCAGAGGAAGAGTTGACAACCATGGCAGCCAAAGCATTCAAGGAGCTGATCCAAGAACATTTGAGCATTAAGGATGGACCAAGATTGGAGGAAGTACTAATGGCAAGTTGGTGTAGATTTCACAATGCACCACATTCAGAATTTACGTGCCAATCATGTGACAACATCATCGCTCAAGCCAAGGGTTGTTCGAACAAGTTGGAGTAGCTAACTCCAAATGAAGAGAAGTTATCCCATAAGGAAAAAGAGTTGTCAACATCTAGAGGACAAAAAAGTAAGGATGAACCAAGAAATTTGATACAAGATGATGTTGGAGCAATAGACATTGAAGTTGAAAACCAGGAGGAAGAGGAAAATTTCACTAGGATAGCAAGGTGCCTTGGTGAAAATCTGATTGAAACTAATTTAGAAGGCCTTCCCTCCACCAATCAAGGGTAGTCCTCCACTCCAAAAGAAGAGCAATTGGTAGGTGGTGATGAACCAATGAAGTCTATAGCCATGGATGTTAGGATAGCTAGCTCAAATGCTAAAAATCAGAAAGAGGAAAGGGATGACAACCTTGAAAAAATAGAAAATGATGATGAAGAAATAAGTGAAATCAGACTGGAATTCCTCTCCTTCATAAACGACATGTTGATGGTGTTTTCTACACAGCAACAACTCAGACAGAATGCAATATTATATCTCTCTTGAAAGGTAATCTTCAACAATGAACTACTGAAAATCACCCCAAGGTCTCTCGGCTGTCAGGTCATGACGATGCATAAACAACTCAAATAATATGTGAAATGCTGGTAATCACAATCGGACCTTACTACAAGCAGACTGTATCTTTCCAATATAATGATCTTAATTCCTAATCTAACCAGATGATCAAGAAACAGCAAAAGGCAAGGGTGCAAGGATATGATAAAATCTAAACTATCCCTAGAATGAATAATGTAAATGACAAATATCTGGAATGGACCAATCTCAAGTAACCAATTCTTGCTTAACCCACAATTCAATATCACAAGAACGGTGCAATCTTCTAAGGCAAATAAATTTTCAAATCATAGATATTCATCCACAATCAAACTAAGCACACATAAATATATGGTCCAGGTTGACTTCACCAGCCTACTACAATCAGATAGTTACTGGGAGTATAGACCAGAGATCGCTACAAACATTCCAAATATAAAATAATGAACATCATTCACCAAACTAATTCAGTTCTAAATGCTAAACCCTAGATCTTTAAGCAATTTGAAAGATGAAACAACAGGAACCATGCAAGATAAACTAACACAAGAGATTTCACCAGGAAAACCACAATGTCTTCAATTGTATTAGATCATCAAAATGCTGCAACAATTCCACTGTTCTGTTACAATATTTGCTTCAAGAATTAAATACTACAAATCACTCTAACTCAACTATATCGAACTCTGACTCTTACTCTTCTATCCTCCTATATATCTATATATCCTTTTACAATGAGGCAGGAATGCCTTTTATAGCAAATTCATAGAACATGTCGGCCCAGCCAAACATTTTACAAAATAAAATTAGCCAAAACAAGTCGGCCTCAAGGAATTTCAAAATAAGGCACACATTAAATGCTGATATATCATCAAGGTTAGCCAAGACACATTCCCCAATGTTTCCCGGATCAACATATTCCCTATAATAATAGGGAAGCACAAATCTCAAAATGGGTATTAACTACCGCCTCCCTTATCCTTATTCTGGGCCAATGATCCCTAAACCCTCAAAAATAACCTATCCAGCTCGTCAACAGGTGGTAAAGGCAAGATCCTAAGCCGACATTCAATGGCGCCAATCTCCTCATTTGACTGTTTGACAATTTTATTCCAATCATCTTTATGGGCTTGATACTTATCCATCACTGCTAAGTAGATTGCTGCATCATCCAGTTGATGCCCTGTTATTACATTTTCAGAGTCAGGAGCATAAACATCATGCCACCATTCCCTTAACTGTTCCAGGCTCAGATATTTAGGAGCAATTTTCCTCCTACCAGTCATAATCTCAAAAAATGCAATGCATCCCTCATAGACTCCAATAAAATCACCATATATTAACTTCTTTCATTTCTGAATCTTCCTCATGGCCTTTTGCCAAATCTACAAAGCCTCAAACCATTCCCAAGGTTCACTAAGTCTGGAGGAAGGAAGGACTCCATCTGTAGCCAACTGATCTTTACCATACCCCATAATCACTTTGGATTTCTGCAGCAAAAGGTCAATATCCTCTTTGTCCTAGGATAACACATGCTCCAACAAATCTTTAGCTCTGACTGCATCCTTTCCAACCGAAAGGACATCCTTTATTGCATTATCCCCTCTCACTTGCACATTCTTTAACCAATCTATTGCAGTTTGGGCAGAGGTTTTCATCCTTTCAATTTCAGAAATGGTTTCTTTGGGCAAGAAACCAGGAGTAGCAGAGGAAGATGGGTGAAGAGACTGCAGAGGTTTCATTACATCCTCCAAGCACTTCCTAAGCCTTTCATTTTCCTTCCTAATCTCATGCTTGGTCTAAGTTTCCTTTCTTAATCTACCAATTATTACTGCACTGGAGCCTTCATACTCTTCGATATCCTATTCCATAGATGTTGGTCCAAGGTTAAAAGTCTGCACATTGTAATCCATACCAGTGACCTCTTCTTTAGTTTTATCCGCAGCAGGGGTGGCAATGTGAATGGCCCTGTTACTCACTTCATCTCTCTCTATCCTTGTAACTACTTTGGCCGCCTTCTTCTTCTTACCTTTGCTGATCTTGGACAGCATCTCATCCCAATCCAGAGGGGTGTCCTCAATAACAACTTGTTTCTTTCTTGTAATCTCCTTTTCAAGCCAATCCGGGACAGCAGGGTCCACCCAGATTTCATCTGTCTTCACTTCTTCATGTTTTTCTGGCGTTTCATCCTTTCCTTTCTCAGGAGACTACTCACCTTGATCACCTAACTTAGGTTCATCCTCTTGCACAGGCGATGGGGTTCCAACAGGAATATTCTCCTTTTCAGGTTATCTATTGCCTTGGCTGCTTTACGGAGAATCCTCATATTGGACTAATGGCGAAGGATGCTTTTCTTTCTCTTCAACTTCAAGCTCAGCTGCCTCACCAAAGAGTTCCCCCTCCTTGAATGGCTTTGTCTCTCCACTAGTCTCTTGTTCTTGATGAGTCTCCTGCTCAGGCACGCTTGGCGAAGGAGAAGTAGCCCTAGGTTGTTCCACAGCGGGTGTCTTTGGAAGGGGGTCCACCTTTTGCATCGGCTCCTTAGGGGATGGAGTCCTTGATCTCCTTGAATAAACCTTAGTTTTTTCCCCTGAACTCTCCACATCAACAATCGGGGTCTCATCTTTGGAAGTTTCTTGACCTTTCCTCCTTGAAACCCTAGTTGCCCTTGTCTTCTTTGGCTGCGGAGGAGCGTCTTCTTCTTCCTCTGCCTTTTCAAATTCCTCCCCTTCAGAAGACTTCCCTATTCTCAGAGCTCAGCTTCTTTTCTTTCCTTTTGGTTTTCTTTTAGGTTCTAGTTCACTTTCTTTAGGGCCTCTAATTTTGATTTTGAAGGGTGAGCTCCCTTTAGTTTTTCCTTTGGGGTCATCTTCCCTGGATTCTTCTGACGTGGACATAGGATTGAGATCTCCCATCAAATTAAAGGTACAGGGTACCTTCTCACTCTCCAACTCCCAAACCTTATGTTTTAGCCATGAAGTAGTAAAATTCATAACTGGTGCCATCAAATCTTCCAACTCAGTCACCTCATCGTCATTCCAGTTTATCTCTCCAATTGATCTGTCCTTAACAGACTCATATGCATGATCTTGCACCAGGTTTCCATCATCCTCTAGCTGGTCAGGGATTAACTTGACATTGTATTGCCTAATCACATCAACAGGAAGCCTAGAGTACTTTTTCTTCCTTGCCTCAAAATCATCTTTGATATTGGCCCAATAGTCCTCTAGGTCATCTTTGTGGCGATATTCTTTGGTGGCCTTTTTCTGCGCTTCTCCGGTGATATCAAAGTTTGTCCTCTTGGAATGGAAGGAGAAACCATGAGCCGCCAATTCATCCCTAGCCGCATGCGCCGATTGGATGGAAGGACACACCTCTGCTACGCCAATTCCAAGAGGGAAATCCCCACCAAAACCTATTTTATGCTTTGCCTTTTTGACAATTCCATCAAATTCACATATCTATCTAACAACTTCCAATAACACAATATGATCAGTAGGATACCTAGGTAACTTGTATGGAGCAGCCGGGCATCCGTCAATTCTGATGTAAGAGAAGGTGGGAAACTGAATGAACCAGGCCCCATATTTCTTTATCAATTCCTTTGCTTCATCTGACAGTCTCACATGCTCGGCATTTTGAAGCATCCAAGTGATATGCATTGTGAATGCATCATTGGCTCTTCTGTAATCCCTGTGTCCTAGGTGCAACTCCGGGTAAATATTATAAATTATATCCTTTCCAAATGTTCCCTGTGGATTCAAACCCCTGTATGGGTAGAATCTAGCCAACACATACATCACATAAGAAGACATGGTCAACCTCTTGGTTTCTAGGATGTCCCTCAGCTGTTTATCAATCATGGTGCTAATAAGTCTGGCCCAATGGTAATTAGTTCCTTGTTCAATTTTGTTGATCACATGGACCATCCAGCTTTCCAATACCCCAGCACTTTTCAAACCTGCTACTCTACTCAAGAATGTGATCACATCATAAATATCTGATCTGAATTTAACTCTATGCAATTGCTTGGGAAATTTGGAGTGGTGTGACTTTGGCTTCTCCAACCAAGAATTAATCATCTGTTGAGCTTTGGTGGGCTCATTCTCATAGTATGTTTTAGCCAAGTCCATGTTCAAGGCGCACACAGAAGGCAAATCTGGCATGTCAAAGTCTTGGGCAATAGAAACGGGGTTGAAATTTGCTAAGACTCTTCCTTCGGTACTGACAACCCTTTGTGTGTCGAAGTCATACTGTCGGGCACATTCTAGTATTAATTCATAGCATTGGATTGCAGGAGGGAACCCTGCCACATGAACTAGTCCAGACTTCATCATTCCCTGTCTCAGGACCGACAGATCCTTCTGAGCTGTTCTCTCTTTGAATTCCTCATATCGCCATGCTCCAACATTGGTGTATGAGACCTCAGACCACAACGAAGATATCTTGCTTTCTGGCAGCTAACTCTTGGTATCCAACCTTAATCTTTCTGCCTTTGTGATGGAAGATCCCTCTACATCACCTTTGGATTTTCCCGCAGCAGCCTTACTTGATTCAGCCTACATTTACAAGAGAGTGTCATAAGCATCCAATTATCATACATATTCCAACCCAAAGGTTAGCATAGGATCATACAAAGCAATTAAGATCCATCATAAATCATCAATGTTTGCAAATTCGGAAAATCAAACAATTCGGGAAAACAAGGTAAGCCGGGAAAATCCGGTCAAGGTGGAATTCGGAGAAATCTGTCCCAAACGGATTCTTGCTGCCAAAACACCATTCGCCAAATAAACCGTTAGTTTGGGCAAAGGGTTATAAGATTATCATGAAATTCATCCATTAGCGACAATAAATCATCATTTAGCACTTTACCTCATTAATCCTAGCCTCGAAAATCGAAAAGAACGAAACCGGGCAGAAAAACCAAAAAAGTCCAGACAGGGCAGATTTCCGAAGACAGTTTAAATACTCTAGAACTCGTTATACTCCGTGGAATTGGCCGAAACCGGGAAAATCCAGGTGCACAGGAATTCCGCGGACACCTCAGAAATCCAACGAATACCAACACACGAACCATCGACTAAATGATCATGTAAAACCTTGCTAATTGGGATTCAAATGGTCTCAAAATCGACGCCAATAAGCAAAACCTCAAATGCACACAAATTCAAATTCCAAAAGCCTTCGAATAACTAATCCTCCGGACGAGATAATGATGCCCTAGTTTTGACGACTGAACCTTCACCATGAAAACTAGGATAAGCTAGAGGTTTGAAATACCATCTACGAAAATCAATCTAAAGCACTCCGAGGCTTCCCAAGGGAGGGGTTGTTTTAACCTAGACGCAAGATATGCAAATCGCAACAATTTCATCGAGCCTAACAAGATCTGGGAAAAACACCGAAAACCCTAACCTCACCGGATATAACAAATTACGCACTTAGGACAAAATCTGACCCATAACACCATCCCTACTCACACACCCGCCACTGAATGAATAACACAAGCACAGGCGATAAAGTTTTGGTGAGGAGTTAAGTCTAACCCTAGCTCGATAAATACAAAATCGTGACCAACCAAAGCCCGACCAGGAATGGCTACCAATCGACTTAGAAAGATTCAATCATGATGCAAACAAAGGGAAGGGTCAGAGATGACTTACCATGAATGAATCAAATAAAACTTAGAATTTGAGGAAGCGACTGCAACATGAGTGTGCCCTAGCAGCGAAAACCTTGATCAGCACCCGACCAAATCTCACGCAAGCAACTCAAAATCAACGATCAAAGCCCAAATGAAGAATGAACTCAGTAGCCAAAGAAGAAAACAAGTAAATAATGAACTCAAATGATGCTTAAAAGACCTTAAATCCCTCCATACTTGCATCTGAGTAAAGGTACTTCGAGCATTAATGAGCGACAAGACATGTCTGAAAAATCTGGAAACCCGAGCCCAGGACGGAATTTCGGAAAAAACCAAGACACACGGTAAATCTGGATGGACACGAATTCCACGGATTCGGCATAAACCAGGATTTTGACGCAGTCCAGGAAAATCTGCCAAAACCGGAAAATCCTGGAGCCAAGCAGAAACCCGGATTCAAAAAATTTAGCAGTAAACGGATAATGAACTAGGGCCCGGGAAAATTCGCCAGAGCTGGAAAATCCTGAATTTTCCCTGAAACCCAATTTTAACCAATTCAAGCCTCAAGGTAAGATCCAAGGCAGTAAGAACAACATCTCAAGACCTCGAAAAGACAAGTCCAATAAAACCCAAGGCCAAAAGGCACCCCGAAAAGAGGGTCCCTACCCAAAGTGGGGCATGTGTGCAAAACTGAATTGTGGGTTAAGCAAGAATTGGTTACTTGAGATTGGTCCATTCCAGATATCTGTCATTTACATTGTTCATTCTAGGGATAGTTTAGATTTTATCATATCCTTACACCCTTGCCTTTTGTTGTTTCTTGATCATCTGGTTAGATTAGGAATTAAGATCATTATATTGGAAAGATACAGTCTGCTTGTAGTAAGGTCCGATTGTGATTACCAGCATTTCACATATTATCTGAGTTGTTTATGCATCGTCATGACCTGACATCCGAGAGACCTTGGGGTGATTTTTAGAAATTTATTGTTGAAGATTATCTTTCAAGAGAGATAGAATATCATTTTATGTCTGAGTTGTTGCTGTGCAGAAAACACCATCAATAGACGGACCTTACTACAAGCAGACTGTATCTTTCCAATATAATGATCTTAATTCCTAATCTAACCAGATGATCAAGAAACAGCAAAAGGAAAGGGTATGTGGCGCTTCCACTCCAATCAGTCATTGAGGTAAGGCCTTTTGCTCAATGGGGTATGGATTTTATAGGCCCCATCAACCCACCATCCTCTGCAGGACACAGGTACATTCTCACTATTACTGATTATTTTACAAGATGGACTGAAGCTTTTGCTTGTAGGCAATGTACATTTGAGGTAGTGATTGATTTCTTAGAGTCTGCTATTCTTAATCGATTTGGATGCCCTATTTCTGTTGTCTGCGATAATGGTCCTGCTTTTGCATCTTTAAAATTTTCAAATTGGGATTTTGATCATGGCATTATTGTGAAGTTTGCGTCCAACTATTATCCCCACGGTAACGGTTTAGCAGAGTCCTCCAATAAGAACTTATTAACTGTCATCTGCAAGCTATTAGAAAGGAACCCAAAAGACTCGCATACCCAGCTTCGGTTTGCCCTTTGGGCAGATCGTACAAGACTCAAGTCGTCCATTGGAACATCTCCTTTTCACTTAGTATATGGTCTTGAGCCAGTATTCCCTATTCAACTCAAGATCCCAACCTTGAAGTTTCTAAATGAATTTTATGATGAGGGGGATAGGAGGGAGGCTAGGTTGATAGACCTATTGCACCTAGAGGAGAAACGAGACAATGCCCTTGAGAATTTTGCCAAACATCAGGGGGTAGTTAAAAGGTGGTTTGATAGAAGGGCTAAAGTCAAGGCCTTTAGAATTTCTGACCTGGTCCTATACTGGGATAAACCTCATGATCAAAAGGGGAACCATAGAAAGTTCGATAAATTGTGGCTTGGCCCATATCAGATTGCTGAAATACTTGGAGATAATGCCTTCCATCTGAAGACTCTCACGGAATAAGATATTTCGCTGCCTGTCAATGGGCAGTATTTGAAACATTATTTCCAGTCCTGAGCTGTTTTCAGCTCCCTGCTTTGTATATAGCTAGTTTAGGCTGCTCTTTGTTTGTTTGGTTAGAGTAGGTTTCCTTTTGGTTTGTTTGTTCTGTTTTGGTTAGAGTAGGTTTCCTTTTAGTTTGTTTGTTCTGTTTTGGTTAGAATAGGTTTGCTTTGGTTTGTTTGTTTTCATTTGTGTTGCTTTGGCTCTTGGTTCCTTCTCTTTTTTGGATCCCTGGTTGCATTTGTACGACAGTGGTGACAAAGTAGGTGTGATGTTCCTGGTATTTCCCTTACAAACTAATCATCTTTCCAGAACATCATGGTATGAATTCTCTACCCAATGTCTCTTATCCTTGTGTTGAGGCAAAGAGTTTTCTAGTCAGACTGAACAGGAATACATTAGGGTCTCATATTTTAAATACTAAGAATACCTGAAGTTGCACAAGGCTCTTCTAAAGTTTGAACAAGTGAAAAATCCTTTTTTTCTGCTCTAGTGTCACTGTGGTTCTCATCCCTAAGTGTGAACTTCATTGTTCACAGGTTGAAGTGAAAGCAGTAAAAAGATGAGTAAAAAAAAAAACAACGAGAGGAAAAAGTGAGAGAAGACTAAAGTTTATATGAGGAGATCAAGGACTCCATCCCCTAAGGAGCCAATGCAAAAGGTGGACCCTCTTCCAAAGACACCCGCTGTGGAACAACCTAGGGCTACTTCTCCTTCGCCAAGCGTGCCTGAGCAGGAGACTCATCAAGAACAAGAGACTAGTGGAGAGACAGAGCCATTCAAGGAGGGAGAACTCTTTGGTGAGGCAGCTGAGCTCGAGGTTGAAGAGAAAGAAAGGCATCCTTCTCCATTGGTGCAATATGAGGATTCTCCAGAGAATAGCAAAGGAAACGGATCACCTGAAAGGGAGGATATTCCTATTACAACCCCATCACCTGTGCAAGAAGAAGAGATTGAAGTAGGTGATCAAGGAGAGCAGTCTCCTGGGAAAGAAAAGGATGAAAAGGATGAAACAGCAGAACAACACGAAGAGGGTAAAATAGAAGAAATCCGGGTGGATCCTGTTGTCCCAGATTGGCTTGAAAAGGAAATTACAAGTAAGAAACAAGTTGTTGTTGAGGATACCCCTCTGGACTAGGATGAGATGCTGTCCAAAATTGGCAAAGGGAAGAAGAAAAAGATGGCCAAGGTGGTTGCAAGGATAGAGAGAGATGAAGCGAGTAATAGGGTCATTCACATTGCCACCCCTGCTGCAGATAAAACTAAAGAAGAGGTCACTGGTAAGGATTACAATGTGCAGACTTTTAACCTTGGACCAGCATCTATGGAATAGGATATCGAAGAGTATGAAGGCTCCAGTGCAGTAATAATTGGGAGGCTAAGGAAAGAAACTCAGACCAAGCATGAGCTTAGGAAGGAAAATGAGAGGCTTAAGAAGTGCTTAGAGGATGTAATGAAGCCTATGTAGTCTCTTCACCCCTCTTCCTCTGCTACTCATGGTTTCTTGCCCAAAGAAACCATTTCTGAAATTGAAAGGATGAAAACCTCTATCCAAACTACAATAGACTGGTTGAAGGATGTGTAAATGAAAGGAGATAATGCAATAAAGGATGTCCTTTCAGTTGGGAAGGATGCAGTCAGAACCAAAGACTTGTTGGAACGTGTGTTGTCCCAGGACAAAGAGGATATTGATCTTCTGCTGCAGAAATCCAAAGTGATTATGGGGTATGGTAAAGATCAGTTGGCTGCAGATGAAGTCCTTCCTTCCTCCAGACTTAGTGAACCTTGGGAATGGTTTGAGGCTTTGCAGATTCGGCAAAAGGCCATGAGGAAGATTCAGAAACAAAAGAAGTTAATAGATGGTGATTTAACTGGAGTCTATGAGGGATGCATTGCATTTTTTGAGATTATGACTGGTAGGAGGAAAATTGCTCCTAAATATCTGAGCCTGGAACAGTTAAGGGAATGGTGGCATGATGTTTATGCCCCATATTCTGAGAATTTCATAATAGGACATCAGCTGGATGATGCGGCAACCTACTTAGCGGTGATGGATAAGTATCAAGCCCACAAAGATTAATGGAATAAAATTGTCAAACAGTCAAATGAGGAGATTGGTGCCATTGAATACCGGCTTAGGGTTTTACCTTTGCCACCTGTTGCTGAGTTGGACAAATTATTTTTGAAAGTTCAGGATTAGAGCAAGGATAAGGGAGGTGGTGATTAATGCCAATTTTGAGATTTTTGCTTCCCTATTATCATAGGGCATGTATTGATCCGGGTTGCATTGGGGAATGTGTCTAGGCTGACCTTGATGATGTATCGGCATTTAATGTATGCCTTATTTTGGAATTCCTTGAGGCCGACTTGTTTTGGCTAATTTTATTTTGTAAAATGTTTGGCTGGGCCGACATGTTCTATGAATTTTCTATAAAAGGTATTCCTGCCTCATTGTAAAAGGATATAGAGATATAGAAAAAAAAAGAGTAAAAGCCAGAGTTTTAATATAGTTGAGTTATAGCATTTTGCAGTATTTAGTTCTTGAAGCAAATATTGTAATAAGACAATGGAATTGTTGCAGCAATTTGATGATCTAATACAATTGAAGACATTGTGGTTTTCCTGGTGAAATCTCTTGTGTTAGTTTATCTTGCATGGTTCCTGTTGTTTCATCTTTCAAATTGCTTAAAGATCTAGGGTTTAGCGTTTAGAACTGAATTAGTTTGGTGAATGATGTTCATGATTTTATATTTGGAATGTTTGTAGCGATCTCTGGACTATACTCCCAGTAACTATCTGATTGTAGTAGGTTGGTGAAGTCAACTTGGACCATATATTTATGTGTGCTTAGTTCGATTATGGATGAATATCTATGATTTAAAAATTTATTTGCCTTAGAAGATTGCACCGTTCTTGTGATATTGCATTGTGGGTTAAACAAGAATTGGTTATTTGAGATTGGTCCATTCCAGATATCTGTCATTTGCATTGCTCATTCTAGGAATTGTTTAGATCTCATCACATCCTTGCACCCTTAACTTTTGCTATTTCTTTATTATCTGGTTAGATTTAGGATTTGAGGTCATCATATTACAAGATCTAATAAATTGAAGAAAAACAGTTTGCTTGTAGTAAGGTCCGATTGTGATTACCAACATTTCACATATTATCTGAGTTGTTTATGCATTGTCATGACCTGACACCCGAGAGACCTTGGGGTGATTTTTAGCAATTTATTGTTGAAGATTATCTTTCAAGAGAGATAGAATATCATTTTCTGTCTGAGTTTTTGCTATGCAGAAAACACCATCAACAGATTGGTGCTAGGAGGGCCTGAATGAGCACACTGGATCATTTCTTGAATGCCATCTCTCCCGAGAGATATAGGAGAAATACCAGATCCACCTCAGGAGAAGAAGATTTACAAGAATTACAGTTCCCCGCTAGGTCAAGAAGGACTCGAGAGAGGGGAGAATCATCATCACCCATCCCTTCACCAGCATCATCCACATCTTCACATCCTGAAGTTGAAGCCATACCTATCCCTGAGGCAGTTCCCATTCAACAACCCCAGCCTATCGTTAACCAACCACAACCACCACCCCCACTTTTACCAATGGCTTTCCTTGCCAATAATCCATCTCCCTTATTCTTCCAGGCCTACAATGTTATGCCCAAAAACCCTAAGCACTTTTGTTCAAAATTCCATGTTAACGACCCAAACAGGACTACAGAAGAACATATAAGGATTTTCCAAACCTATCTCAAAGACAGAGGTATTGTGCATGAGGATGTTTCCTGTAGGTTGTTTCCTTATTCACTAGGAGAAGAGGCCTTTTACTGGTATAATCACCTCCCTTCTGGTTCAATTCTTAATTGGAATGACCTTGAGACTGCCTTTTTACAGAAGTTCAGAATACCCATTAGTGCCAATGAGTTATATCTGCAATTCATTAAAATCAAGAGAGAGGTTAATGAACCAATATCCAATTTCAATAATAGGTTCCACCGTGCATATACCAGACTTCAGGCTCCTTATGTTTTAGATAATAATACGGCCCTGGGAGTCTATTATGAAGCCTTGGATAGCCTTACAGTGACCTTTCTGAAGTAGAGACCTAATCCTCCGGCTAACTTAATTGATGCCTATACAGAAGCTATTAAGCTTAGCACAGATTTGAGACAACACTTGACTGGACCATTGCCTTCTTTAGGACCAATTGCACATCCCAATTAGGTTCAGGCAGTGAATCAGGCTCTTACAAATCATACCCCAATCATCAATCTAGTACCTCAGTTACCTTTGGTGCCACACCCTGGTCCTCCCATGAGCTAGGTCTCCCCTATGATGAATTTTCCCCAACAACAGGTTAACCAGCCCATGTATCAACCACAGCCAAATAGTTTCCCTGCCTATTTACAAAACTCTGAAGTGTTGCATCAGTCTATGGGATCTACTACAATGCCTATCCCTTCTCAGAGTAATCCAAACTAGATCCCATATCGAGATTCAAATAAGGAAAGGATTGATGAAATGGCTGAACAGATAAAGAAGTTAAATCTGGAGGTGACCTACTTAAGAAATCAAAATAGCCAATTACAATCTGCCCAGAAGAGTATGCAGTCCAATCAAAACAGAGAATTTCCACAAGGGCAGAATTTTGACAGAGGGCAGTGTAATGAAAGGGGATTCTATAATGACAAGGGATACAATCAGGATAAGGGTTACAACAATGACAGAGGATTCAATAATGATAGGAGACAGAATTTTGATAGAGGACAAGGTAGTGGACCAGGATTTGATAAGAGGCAATTGCAGGGACAGAGCAGGACCTGGAATACAGGACCCAATAATGGAGGAGTCCCCACTCCATTGGATCAACCAGTTAATCAAACCATCAACCAGTCTGCAAATCATCCAGTCAGTCAAGACAAGCCTCCTAGTAGAGTATATCTGGCTGAAGCTGCTCTGTCAGGGTGGTGTAGGCTCCATAAGACAAGTTAGCATTCGGAGTTAGAATGTCCAGAGTTCCAAACTGCCGCCTCCATTTTTCAATATGAAGTGGAAAATAATGTAAATGGATAGGAGATTGTTCCCTCCACTCCCTATGACTCTCCTGTGTTAGTGTTAAATAATGCTCCCTTTCCAGCAAGTAAGGAAAATGTACCAAAAGGAGAGTCTGATTCCCATGAAGAAAAAACAAATCAGATCTGCAATGGGGATGAGGTTGCTCGATTGTTCACTGAAGAAGCAATGAATGATAATGGCCCTTTGGATAAGGAAGAGGCTTATGTCGAAGAAGTACAAATATTCCAGAGGTAAGGTCTGAGAGATATGCCTCATAGGCGCCCACAGGCTGGGGGACCTTTCACCACTTCCATTCCTCCAAATAATTTCAATACCCCTCCAGATCCTAATGCCAGCAATAATCCATCCTTCCCACATGTTTCCAGGCAGTACCTCTCAAAGGAAAGACAGGCTCAAACTAACCTACAAAAGGAAAAGGTTGTTCAAGCAAGCAAAGACAAGGTGGAGGAACCTCCCAGGGAAGTCTCCACTGATATGAGCGAGGAGCATCCTATGTCATTGAGGAGTTCAAGAAATTAAAGATAAATCTTTTAGCATTTGAGTTATTAAGATTCCCTGCAATTAGGAAGGCAGTTTTAGGTACTTATGATGCACGTTCAGTGTCTGTGGAAAAACCTTTTGGCGAGGATATCAGCAAGATTTCTAGTTCTCAGCCTGTGAAGACACAAAGTCAGGCCCACAGTCGGACTAATTTGCCCCCTAGAGATAAAGGAAAGGAGAAGGATAAGACTCAAGTGGCTCAAGTAGATACTCAGCCAACTTTGTTTCAAGGGAAGACAGATACCCCACCATTTCTAATTTTTGTGCGCATATTCGATAAGAATCTACATAATTGTTTACTGGATTCTGGTGCTTCCACCAATGTGATGCCATTTGGAGTTTGTAGAGCTCTAGGGATTACACCTGCTGATTCCCAGAAGAAAGTAACTCAATTGGATAGAACTGAAGTAAATGTGGTGGGAGAATTAAACATGATTCACATGCAGATAGCTTTTAACCCAAGGATTCAACAGGTTATCAATATTCAGGTAGCCGATATCCCTGATGCGTATGGTTTGATTTTAGGAAGAGATTTTACTAAGGCCTTGAATGGATATGTGTCTACTGATCACTCTCACATGTGGCTTCCTTGGAAAGGGGTGCCAAATCAGATCAAAATTGAGAGAGAACCAAGAATGAAATACATGATTACAGAATACCAAAATGCTTCAACTGAAGTTCTAGTATCAGAAGTAAGCATGGGAAATTATATGTTGTCAACTCAGTATGAGGAGTCAGACTCAGAGGAGGTATTGATGCTACATACGATGCCTATTGATGCAGAGATAGGGTCCAGCCATGTTACTGTTTTGACATAATCCATGGAGGAAGAAGAAGAATCTGAAGATAATCAAATCAGCTTACTAGACAGTTTCCAGGATTTCATCAAGCAGTGTGTTGAAAATCAAATTCACCTAGGCAGAAGGACAAGTTTTGAAGAATTTCTCTTACCTAATTGGTGTAGAGTTCATAATGCTTCCCATTCAGAGTTGGAGTGTTGTTTATGCCAAACAGCAATAGAACAAGTATAGAAACGCCTAAATCCAACTCAGGAAGCTAAGACAGATGAGCGAAATCCTCAAGAAGAGTGTAAAAACAAGAAACCTATACTGTCTGAGGAATCCTACAGCACTGATAAACTGAAGGGTGTAATAAAGAGGACTACCACTGCTGAATGTTAAACTCTCAGATTTGATGGATCCAAATCTAAACATGGAGCTGGGGCAGGGTTTGAATTGATTAGTCCAAAAGGTAAAAAAAAATTTGCAGCCCATAGACTTCAATTTCATTGTACAAATAATGTAGTGGAGTATGAAGCGTTAATTCATGGACTCCTTATGGCACTAAAGAAGAAGGTTAAGATCCTGCAAGTTTTTGGTGATTCTGAGTTAGTAATCAAGCAAGTAAGGAAACAGTATTTATGCCATGATCGGCGAATGACCAATTATAGGCATAGATATGGGACCTTATTGAGGGATTTGATGCCTTCAATATTCAACTGATACCAAGACAGAAGAATCAAATTGCAGATTCTATGGCTTAGGCAGCAAGCACCCTGCAGCCTTTGTCTTTGTCAGGTCTGAAGAAATTCACTATAGAATTGACTCATGTGCCATCGGTTCCAGATAATGTTACTAATTTCCAGGTATTTGAAGATGACAAACATATTCTGGATTTTATTACAAATACAGACATTTTTGCTTCCCAAATCATCGATGAAACAGAACCCCAGGAAGCAGAATTGGATTCAGAAGGAGTAATGAATCTGAAGTCTAATACTATTCCAAGAGGAATGGTACAGTTGGAGCGAATCTTCGACATGGATAAGATTAGAGATCAGGAGCAAGAATCAAAGAAAGAATCTATCAATGGACAGTGTGACACCTACAATATGGGGACTGAGGATAATGCTAAAAACATCTTCATTGGCAAAGTATGCACCCCAGAAGAAAAACAAGGGATAATTGAAGCCTTCCACAACTTTCCAGATATAGTAGCCTAGAGTTATGAGGACTTGAAGACCTATGAAACATCAATCATAACTCACACTATACCTCTGAAGCCAGGTGCCAAACCTTTCAGGCAGAGACAGAGACCTATCAACGCATTGTTGGAACCACTTATACAGAAAGAAGTCCAGAAGTTACTGTCTGCCAGAATTATATTTCCTGTCAGGCATTCAACATGGGTAGCAAACCTGGTTCCAGTAAGGAAAAAGAATGGAGAAATTAGGCTCTGTGTTGATTTCAGGAATTTAAACAGATCGTCAGAAAAGGACAATTATACAGTCCCTTCATTGGATGAAGTACTTCAAGTGGTTAATGGATCTCAGATGATGTCCTTTCTAGATGGTTATTCAGGGTACAATCAGGTAATGGTTCAATATGAGGACAGGCATAAGACTGCTTTCACAACTAAATGGCGTATATTTGCCTACAGGAGGATGCCTTTTGGACTCATTAATGCAGGGGCTACATTTCAAAGTGCTATGGATATTGCCTTCAAAGATATCATAGGAAAATGCATCATTATTTATATGGATGACCTGACTATTTTTTCAAAAAATAGAGGGGATCACATCTCAAATTTGCGCAAAGTGTTTCAAAGGTGCAGGGAATTTGGCATATCCCTAAATCCTAAAAAATGTATTTTTGGAGTGACAGAGGGAAAGCTACTGGGACATGTGATATCAGAAAAGGGAATTGCTATTGATCCAGAAAGAGTGGAGGCTATACTGAAGATTCAGCCACCTGCTAGCAAAAAGGAGATGAAGTCTTTCTTTGGTAAGATCAACTTCGTTAGAAAATTCATTACTGGATTCACTGAAATCGTGAAGCCACTGAATGCTATGTTGAAGCAGGATGCTAAGATCGAATGGACTATGGAAGCGAAGGAAGCATTTGCAGAGATCAAACAGGCCATTGATGATGCTCCAGTATTGGTAAGTCCTAATTATAGTAAACCCTTCTTCATCTATTCATTTGTTTCAGATCATTCGTGTGCTGGAATGTTAACTCAAAAGTCTGATGAGGGAAGCGAGCATCCTATTGCTTTTATGAGTACACCATTAAAAGATGCTGAGTTGAAATATCCAAGTGTGGAAAAGCAAGTGTATGCCTTGGTCAAAGTAGTAAAGAAATTCAGACATTATATCCTCAGGAATAAGGTTTATGCAATTGTCCCAGATCCTGCAGTCAAGTTGCTTTTGATGCAAAATGAATTAGGTGAGTGTAGAGCTAAGTGGGTGACAATGCTCCAAGAATACGATATTGAGATCCAACCCATGAAGTTGGTAAGAGGACAAGGACTCACTCGGACTATGGCTGAAATTGGTCCTAAACTGACTGTCTAGAATTATAATGTCTAGGAGGTTTCCCCTGATGGTTGGTATGATGACATAGTTTATTACTTGCTGAATCAATGGTCTCCAAGCCATCTTAATACAGTTCAAAGACGAGCTCTACGGTTAAAAAGTGATGGTTTCATGTTAAAGGGAGTTGTTCTATACAAGAAAAATCATGAAGGCATTTATTTACGGTGTCTCGGGAAATAGGAAGCTGAAAGAGTGATGAACGAATTTCATGAAAAATATGGCACTGGCCATGGTTCTGCAATTGTCACAGCAAATTAGATTTTGAGGGCAGGATATTACTAGCCCACACTGTTCAAAGACGTCCACCATCATGTTAGGATCTGTCACATCTGCCAGACCGCAGCAAAAAGGGAAAGGTATGCGGTGCTTCCACTCCAATCAGTCGTTGAGGTAAGGCCTTTTGCTCAGTGGGGTATGGATTTTATAGGCCCCATCAACCCACCATCCTCTGCAGGACACAGGTACATTCTCACTATTACTGATTATTTTACAAGATGGATTGAAGCTTTTGCTTGTAGGCAATGTACATATGAGGTAGTGATTGATTTCTTAGAGTCCGCTATTCTTAATCGATTTGGATGCCCTATTTCTGTTGTCTGCGATAATGTTCCTGCTTTTGCATCTTTAAAATTTTTAAATTGGTCTTTTGATCATGGCATTATTGTGAAGTTTGCGTCCAACTATTATCCCCAGGGTAACGGTTTAGCAGAGTCCTCCAATAAGAACTTATTAACTATCATCCGCAAGCTATTAGAAAGGAACCCAAAAGACTGGCATACCCAGCTTCGGTTTGCCCTTTGGGCAGATCGTACAAGACTCAAGTCGTCCATTGGAACATCTCCTTTTCACTTAGTATATGGTCTGGAGCCAGTATTCCCTATTCAACTCAAGATCTCAACTTTGAAGTTTCTAAATGAATTTTATGATGAGGGGGATAGGAGGGAGGCTAGGATGACAGACCTATTGCACCTGGAGGAGAAACGAGACAATGCCCTTGAGAATTTTTCCAAACATCAGGGGGTAGTTAAAAGGTGGTTTGACAGAAGGGCTAAAGTCAAGGCCTTTAGAATTTCTGACCTGGTCCTATACTGGGATAAACCTCATGATCAAAAGGGGAACCATGGAAAGTTTGATAAATTGTGGCTTGGCCCATATCAGATTGCTGAAATACTTGGAGATAATGCCTTCCGTCTGAAGACTCTCACGGGAGAAGATATTTTGCTGCCTGTCAATGGGCAGTATTTGAAATATTATTTCTAGTCCTGAGCTGTTTTCAACTCCCTGCTTTGTAGATAGTTAGTTTAGGCTTTTCTTTGTTTGTTTGGTTAGAGTAGGTTTCCTTTTGGTTTGTTTGTTCTGTTTTGGTTAGAGTAGGTTTCCTTTTGGTTTGTTTGTTCTGTTTTGGTTAGAATAGGTTTGCTTTGGTTTGTTTGTTTTCGTTTGTGTTGCTTTGGCTCTTGGTTCCTTCTCTTTTTTGGATCCCTAGTTGTATTTATACGACAGTGGTGACAAAGTAGGTGTGATGTTCCTGGTATTTCCCTTACAAACTAATCATCTTTCCATAACATCATGGTATGAATTCTCTACCCAATGTCTCTTATCCTTGTGTTGAAGCAAAGAGTTTTCTAGTCAGACTGAACAAGAATACATTAGGGTCTCATATTTTAAATACTAAGAATACCTGAAGTTGTACAAGGCTCTTCTGAAGTTTGAACAAGTGAAAAATCATTTTTTCTGCTCTAATGCCATTGTGGTTCTCATCCCTGAGTGTGAACTTCATTGTTCACAGGTTGAAGTGAAAGCAGTAAAAAGATGAGTAAAAAAAAACAAGAGGAAAAAGAGAGAGAAGAGAAATCTTGAATTCAACTCATCAGGGGGATCTCGGTATCTCTACCGGGGCTATAGACACCTGGCTGGCAGTAGAGCTATGTCCAGGAGAATCGCAGCGATAACCTCGTCGGGGCTATGGACGCCTGACTGGCAGCGAGGCTCTATCCAGGTTGCTTTTAGAGTATGAATCTTTACGTAGCTTATTCATATCAAGTTCGATCCTTTCTGCAGCTAAAGGAGGGTAATGAACGCATCTGCACACACTTAGACCCTGGTGTAGGAAAGTTTGGGTGACTGGGGAGGTTCTTTGTTTTAATCAGTGGAGGTGGCAGGATAGGTGAGTTGAAACTGGAGGTTCTGGTTTCTTGATTCTAGTTTGTCATCAAAATGCTCATGAGCATTTCCCCAGCAGAGTCGCCATTTGTTGTGCAGTTTTGCACACACGCCCCACTTTGGGTAGGGACCCTCTTTTTGGGGTGCCTTTTTGCCTTGGGTTTTATTGGACTTGTCTTTTTGAGGTCTTGAGATGTTGGTCTTACTGCCTTGGATCTTACCTTGAGGCTTGAATTGGTTAAAATTAGATTTCAGTGAAAATCTGGGTTTTGACCTGAATCCAAGATTTTCCAGCTCCGGCGGATTTTCTTGGGCCCTGGTTCATTATCCATTTACTGCTGAATTTTTCGAATCCGGGTTTCTACTTGGCTCCGGGATTTTCTAGTTCTTGCGGATTTTTCTGGACTACATCAAAATCCTGAACTTTGTCAAAATCTCGGTTTCTGCCGAATCCGCGGAATTAATGTCCATCTGGATTTTCCATGTGTCTTGGTTTTTTCTGAAATTCTGTCTTGGGCTCGGGTTTCCGGATTTTTTAGACATGTCTTGTCGTTCATTAATGCTCAAAGTACCTTTGCTCAGACGCAAGTATGAAGGGATTTAAGGTCTTTTAAGCATCATTTGAGTTCATTATTTACTTGTTTTCTGCTTTGGCGACTGAGTTCATTCTTCATTTGGGCTTTGATCGTTGATTTTGAGCTGCTTGTGTGAGATTTGGTCGGGTGCTGATCAAGGTTTTCACTGCTAGGGCACACTCATGTTGCAGTCACTTCCTCGAATTCTAAGTTTTATTTGATTCATTCATGGTAAGTCATCTCTGACCCTTCCCTTTGTTTGCATCATGATTGAATCTTTCTAAGTCGATTGGTAGCCGTTCCTGATCGGGCTTTGCTTGGTCACAATTTTGTATTTATCGAGCTAGGGTTAGACTTAACTCATCACCAAAACTTTATCGCCCGTGCTTGTTTTATTCATTCAGTGGCGGGTGTGTGAGTAGGGATGGTGTTATGGGTCATATTTTGTCCTAAGTGCGTAATTTGTTATATCTGGCGAGGTTAGGGTTTTTGGTGTTTTGCCCAAATATTGTTAGGCTCGATGAAATTGTTGTGATTTGCATATCTTGTGTCTAGGTTAAAATAGCCCCTCCCTTGGGAAGCCTCAGAATGCTTTAGATTGATTTTCGTAGATGGTATTTCAAACCCTGAGCTTATCCTGGTTTTCATGGTCAAGGTTCAGTCGTCAAAACTAGGGCATCATTATCTCGTCCTAAGGATTAGTTATTCGAAGGCTTTTGGAATTCGAATTTGTGTGCATTTGAGGTTTTGCTTATTGGCGTCGATTTTGAGACCATTTGAATCCCAATTAGCAAGGTTTTACATGATCATTTAGTCAATGGTTCACATGTTGGTATTCGTCAGATTTCCGAGGTGTCCGCGAAATTCTTGCGCACCTAGATTTTCCCAGTTTCGGCCAATTCCGTGGAGTATAACGAGTTATGGAGTATTTAAATTGTCCGCGGAAATTCGCCCTGTCCGGACTTTTCCATTTTTTCTGCCCGGTTTCATTCTTTTCAATTTTCGAGGCTAGGATTAATGAGGTAAAGTGCTAAATGATGATTTCTTGTTGCTAATGGATGAATTTCATGATAATCTTATAACCCTTTGCCCAAACTAACGGTTTATTTGGCGAATGGTGTTTTGGCAGCAAGAATCCGTCTGGGTCGGATTTCTCCGAATTCCACCTTGACCGGATTTTCCCGGCTTACCTTGTTTTCCCGGATTGTTTGATTTTTTTGGATTTTCAAACATTGATGATTTATGATCGATCTTAATTGCTTTGTATGATCCTATGCTAACCTTTGGGTTGGAATATGTATGATAATTGGATGCTTATGACACTCTCTTGTAAATGTAGGCTGAATCAAGTAAGGCTGCTGCGGGAAAATCCAAAGGTGATGTAGAGGGATCTTCCATCACAGAGGCAGAAAGATTAAGGTTGGATACCAAGAGTCAACTGCCAGAAAGCAAGATATCTTCGGTGTGGTCTGAGGTCTCGGACACCAATGTTGGAGCATGGCGATATGAGGAATTCAAAGAGAGAACAGCTCAGAAGGATATGTCGGTCCTGAGATAGGGAATGATGAAGTCTGGACTAGTTCATGTGGCAGGGTTCCCTCCTGCAATCCAATGCTATGAATTAATACTAGAATGTGCCCGACAGTATGACTTCGACACACAAAGGGTTGTCAGTACTGAAGGAAGAGTCTTAGCAAATTTCAACCCCGTTTCTATTGCCCAAGCCTTTGACATGCCAGATTTGCCTTCTATGTGCGCCTTGAACATGGACTTGGTTAAAACATACTATGAGAATGAGCCCACCAAAGCTCAGCAGATGATTAATTCTTAGTTGGAGAAGCCAAAGTCACACCACTCCAAATTTCCCAAGCAATTGCATAGAGTTAAATTCAGATCAAATATTTATCATGTGATCACATTCTTGAGCAGAGTAGCAGGTTTGAAGAGTGCTGGGGTATTGGAAAGTTGGATGGTCCATGTGATCAACAAAATTGAACAAGGAACTAATTACCATTGGGCCGGACTTATTAGCACCATGATTGATAAACAGTTGAGGGACGTCCTAGAAACCAAGAGGTTCACCATGTCTTCTTATGTGATGTATGTGTTGGCTAGATTCTACCCATACAGGGGTTTGAATCCATAGGGAACATTTGGACAGGATGTAATTTATAATATTTACCTGGAGTTGCACCTAGGACACAGGGATTACAGAAGAGCCAATGATGCATTCACAATGCATATCACTAGGATGCTTCAAAATGCCGAGCATGTGAGACTGTCAGATGGAGCAAAGGAATTGATAAAGAAATATGGGGCCTGGTTCATTCAGTTTCCCATCTTCTCTTACATCAGAATTGACGGATGCCCGGTTGCTCCATACAGGTTACCTAGGTATCCTACTGATCATATTGTGTTATTGGAAGTTGTTAGACAGATATGTGAATTTGATGGAATTGTCAAAAAGGCAAAGCATAAAATAGGTTTTGGTGGGGATTTCCCTCTTGGAATTGGCGTAGCAGAGGTGTGTCCTTCCATCCAATCGGCGCATGCGGCTAGGGATGAATTGGCGGCTCATGGTTTCTCCTTCCATTCCAAGAGGACAAACTTTGATATCACCGGAGAAGCGCAGAAAAAGGCCACCAAAGAATATCGCCACAAAGATGACCTAGAGGACTATTGGGCCAATATCAAAGATGATTTTGAGGCAAGGAAGAAAAGGTACTCTAGGCTTCCTGTTGATGTGATTAAGCAATATAATGTCAAGTTAATCCCTGACCAGCTAGAAGATGATGGAAACCTAGTGCAAGATCATGCATATGAGTCTGTTAAGGACAGATCAATTGGAGAGATAAACTGGAACGACGATGAGGTGACTAAGTTGGAAGATTTGATGGCACCGGTTATGAAATTTACTACTTCATGGCTAAAACATAAGTTTTGGGAGTTGAAGAGTGAGAAGGTACCCTGTACCATTAATTTGATGGGAAATCTCAATCCTATGTCCACGTCAGAAGAATCTGAGGAAGATGACCCCAAAGGAAAAACTAAAGGGAGCTCACCCTTAAAAATCAAAATTAGAGGCCCTAAAGAAAGTGAACCAGAACCTAAAAGAAAACCAAAAGGAAAGAAAAGACTTGCCGAGCTCTGAGAATAGGCAAGTCTTCTGAAGGGGAGGAATTTGAAAAGGCAGAGGAAGAAGAAGACGCTCCTCCGTAGCCAAAGAAGACAAGGGCAACTAGGGTTTCAAGGAGGAAAGGTCAAGAAACTTCCAAAGATGAGACCCTGATTGTTGATGTGGAGAGTTTAGGGGAAAAAACTAAGGTTTATTCAAGGAGATCAAGGACTCCATCCCCTAAGGAGCCGATGCAAAAGGTGGACCCCCTTCCAAAGACACCCGCTGTGGAACAACCTAGGGCTACTTCTCCTTCGCCAAGCGTGCCTGAGCAGGAGACTCATCAAGAACAAGAGACTAGTGGAGAGACAGAGCCATTCAAGGAGGGGGAACTCTTTGGTGAAGCAGCTGAGCTTGTAGTTGAAGAGAAAGAAAAGCATCCTTCGCCATTAGTCCAATATGAGGATTCTCCGGAGAGCAACCAAAGCAACGGATCACCTGAAAAGGAGAATATTCCTTTTGGAACCCCATCGCCTATGCAAGAGGATGAACCTGAGTTAGGTGATCAAGCTGAGAAGTCTCCTAAGAAAGGAAAGGATGAAACACCGGAAAAACATGAAGAAGTGAAGACAGATGAAATCCGGGTGGATCCTGCTGTCCTGGATTGGCTTGAAAAGGAGATTACAAGAAAGAAACAAGTTGTTATTGAGGACACCCCTCTGGATTGGGATGAGATGCTGTCTAAGATTGGCAAAGGTAAGAAGAAGAAGGTGGCCAAAGTAGTTACAAGGATAGAGAGAGATGAAGCGAGTAACAGGGTCATTCACATTGCCACCCCTGCTGCGGATAAAACTAAAGAAGAGGGCACTGGTAAGGATTACAATGTGCAGACTTTTAACCTTGGACCAGCATCTATGGAACAGGATATCGAAGAGTATGAAGGCTCTAGTGCAGTAATAATTGGCAGATTAAGAAAGGAAACTCAGACCAAGCATGAGCTTAGGAAGGAAAATGAAAGGCTTAGGAAGTGCTTGGAGGATATAATGAAACCTCTGCAGTCTCTTCACCCGTCTTCCTCTGCTACTCCTGGTTTCTTGCCCAAAGAAACCATTTCTGAAATTGAAAGCATGAAAACCTCTACCCAAACTGTAATAGATTGGTTAAAGAATGTGCAAGTGAGAGGGGATAATGCAATAAAGGATGTCCTTTCGATTGGAAAGGATGCAGTCAGAGCTAAATATTTGTTGGAGCATGTGTTATCCCAGGATAAAGAGGATATTGACCTTCTGCTGCAGAAATCCAAAGTGATTATGGGGTATGGTAAAGATCAGTTGGCTGCAGATGGAGTCCTTCCTTCCTCCAGACTTAGTGAACCTTGGGAATGGTTTGAGGCTTTGCAGATTTGGAAAAAGGCCATGAGGAAGATTCAGAAACGAAAGAAGTTAATAGATGGTGATTTTACTGGAGTCTATGAGGGATGCATTGCAGTTTTTGAGATTATGACTGGTAGGAGGAAAATTACTCCTAAATATCTGAGCCTGGAACAGTTAAGGGAATGGTGGCATGATGTTTATGCTCCTGACTCTGAAAATGTAATAACAGGGCATCAGCTGGATGATGCAGCAACCTACTTAGCAGTGATGGATAAGTATCAAGCCCATAAAGATGATTGGAATAAAATTGTCAAACAGTCAAATGAGGAGATTGGCGCCATTGAATGTCGGCTTAGGATCTTGCCTTTACCACCTGTTGACGAGCATCCAAAAATGTAAGTTTGGAGGAGTGGGAACAACCACTCGCCATGGTTGTCTACCATGAAGCTTCTTTTTCAAGTGGTGATGAGGACCTAGTAGCAGAAAGATATGACCAGCTCATTTCTAGATTAGCAAAGGATTGGTCAGAGCTGAAATACCGAGTGGATTTGGAGGTGCTACTATTTCCAAATTGGTGCAGACTTCATGATTCATCACATTCAGAGTTCACATGTGAACTGTGCCAAGAAGCCATCAAACAAGTCAAAGAACAAGCAAGGCAGCCAAGTGCCCAACCTCCTCTACTTGCTACCTAGATCGAAGTAGAAGACCAACAGTCTGAACCAAGTGATGGCTCAATTGAAGGTAGGCCTCAAGAGGATGCTAGGGCAGCAATAGAAGAAGGACAACAATACAATCTCGGACTTCCAAGTGATGAAGTAGATCAAGTGGGAATGTTGTCCACCAGTCATCAAGAAGTTCTTCCTCTTGAAGAGCAATTGTGTGCCATGGACGATGGGAATTTTGGCGAGTCCTTGGAGGGAGATTGCGTAGTAAACTTTGGTCCCCTTGATGAGGTGCCATCAATTGATGACTTCTTTCCATTGGGAGCTGCACTACGAAGGTATGCTCATGTCGAGGGAAAGCACATCCCAGAAGATGGTAGTGATGAATACATACTCCTTGAGCCCCCGAACAGTGATGCACTAGAGTTTCCAGATTGGGAGAGGAGCTCCTTCTCCATTTATAGTGATAGTGAGCAAGAGGAAATGAGTGAACATGATGATGAGATGCATGAACAACAAAGGGAAGAATACAAAGGTGGGGGTGTTTTGATGGCTTCCAATAAGAATGATAGAATTGACCAACTACAAGATGCAACTTGGAACCCTTCCACCATGATCGTTGTTGATCCTCTTTCACATTCAGGGACCTGCAATAGGACAGATTTGTCCATGTCATTATCCCATGACATTGAACATCAAAAGGAGGTTGATACTTGGGGAAGGAGACAAGACAACATACTGTCATTTGAGGACAGCAACCAAGTGGATCCCAAGTTTGTAGGTGATCAATTTGGAGAAGTATTTATTTTTGAAGAATTTCCAACCAGGGCTGTAGGTCTCATTGATAGATTGGAAGAGTTGTTTGCTGCCTTGCCCTCCCAGCCTTATGCAAGCTTAATGTCTAAAGTGTTGCACCCTCCACCACACCCGCTCGAGGCTACCGATGCAACGATCAACGATGTTGTGTTTGATCTCGACTATCCAATGTTTCCACCTCCATGTGATGACATCCAGGTTCTATCCTTCCTTTCCCCCATTATTTCTCATAACTTCACTTATTATTTTGATTATGGGAATGAGGGAAAATGAACATGTTTATGGATTAACCATGGGTTCAGTGAGCCTCCTCAATTGCTGATTTTTCATGATGATGTGATTGAACTTGAGTGTTGCAACATTGAATTTCTTTTTTTAGAATATAAAGATAAATTTGCATGGTTAAGAACGATAACGATTGCCCATTTTCTTGTGCATGCATTACGAAATCCAATGAACGTTAATGTCGGCTTGCCCTGCCTGAACATAGTGCTTTGTAAATATCTTTGTACATAGCCCGTTTTGAGTAGTATAGGCTTCTTGTTAATACTTCGCTTTCCTACTTTCCTTAGGTTGGTTGGTTTGATGTAGGTTGTCTGCTTTGTTGGTTGTTTTCTTTCACTTTGTTGTTGCTTTTCTCAGGGTCCCTCTACTTTTAGCTGGGCACATATGTTCGCATAACAACCATACTTATCGATTGGGGTTGTTCTACGTATTTCTTTGTCAAACTTTAATCAAGTCTTCAAAGTGGATGGTGAAGGTCTTCTGTTAGCGTCAAGTGATCTAGGTGTTTGATTCAAAGAGAATAAGTTGTTGGTTTAGTCTAACTCTGACGTATTATGAAATCTTACAGCTCTTACACATCTTAAGAATTCGATGGTCACTGTAGATCCTTTTTGTGAAGTCTAGTTAAGTGAAAAATCTAAAATTTTACTCCAGCACCACTGTGATTCTCAGCCCTGAGCATGAGCTTCAATGCTTGAGGGTTGAAATAAAAGAGTCGAAAAGAGAAAAGAAAGAAAGAAATCAAACATTGAAAATTAAAAGAAAGAGAAAATTCAAATTTTCAGGGGTATCTGAGCAACTCTACCAGGGCTATGGACGCCCGGCCGACAGTAGAGCAATGTTCGGGAGAATCACAGCGACAACCTCATCTGGGCTATGGACACCTGACTAGTAGTGAAGCAATGTCTCGGATACTTTTGGAGTTAGAATAAACTACATAGCTTAACTTGATGGATTCTGGGTTCTTATAGCAACCGAAGGATGGGAATTAATGCAATTGCACACACTTGTATTTTCAGCATACTGAAGGTTGGGTTGGCTAATAGTTTTGATCCTTTAGTTGAGCATCTGGTTTGTTTTCCCTAGCGTGAAGGTCAGAACCATAGATTATGGGTTCGTGATTCATGTTTGGCTTCAAAATTCTCTAGAGAATTTCCCCAGCGAGTCGCCATTTATTCTGCATGTTTTGCACACACACCCCATAGTAAGCAGGGACCCCCCTTTTTTTTCGCTCCTGACAGGATGCTTTGCTCCTGTCTTGTTTGATTTGCCCCATTTTCCAAGCCCAAATTGGTCATGTTCCTTTAAACGATCAAATCCCCCTGACCAAATTCACCTACATGGAGTATTCTAATCCATAGAGAAACAAAGTCCTCCATCCCTTTTCTGCCCATTGTCTTGTTTCTGTTAACTTGGTCCCTGATCACTTGATTCACTTTTTTCTACATTTTTGACTTTGGGGGAAACTTTTTGGTGGATTTGGGATGTGTTTGTGGTGCCTAAGTGAATTGCCAAAGTTTCGTTAATGTTTCATTAAGTTTCAGTGGTTTTGGAACTTTCCCTCCAAAACTCCCTTCCTCTTTGGCTATTTTGGAAACATCCATGGACCCCTATCGGACCGGTTTCCCAATTTTTGACTTTGGGGCCAACTTTTTGGTGGATTTGGGATGTGTTTGAGGTGCCTAAGTGAACTACCAAAGTTTCGTCAACATTCCGTTAAGTTTCAGTGGTTTTGGAACTTTCCCTCTGGAACTCCCTTCCTCTTTGGTTGTTTTGGAAACATCCATGGACCCCTATCGATCCAGTTTCCACATTTTTACTTTGGGGGAAAATTTTTGGTGGATTTGGAATGTGTTCATGGTGCTTAAGTGAACTGCCAGAGTTACGTCAATATTTCGTTAAATTTCAGTGGTTTCAAAACTTTCCCTTCGGAACTCCCTTCCTCTTTGGTTGTTTTGGAAACATCCATGGACCCCCGCCAGTCTGGTTTCCACATTTTTGACTTTGGGGGAAACTTTTTGGTGGATTTGGGATGTGTTCAAGGTGCTTAAATGAACTGCCAAAGTTTCATCAATGTTTCATTAAGTTTCGGTGGTTTCGAAACTTTCCTTTTGAAACTCCCTTCCTCTTTGGTTGTTTTGGAAACATTTGTGGACCCCCACCGGTCTAGTTTCCACATTTTTGACTTTGGGGGAAATGTTTTGGTGGATTTGGGATGTGTTTGTGATGCTTAAGTGAACTACCAAGGTTTTGTCAACATTCCATTAAGTTTAGGTGGTTTCAAAATTTTCTCTCTGAAACTCCCTTCCTCTTTGGTTGTTTTGGAAACACCTGTGGTTCCCCGTCAGTTTAGTTTCCACATTTTTGACTTTGGGGGAAACTTTTTGGTGGATTGGGATGTGTTTGTGGTGCCTAAGTGAACTTCCAAGGTTTTATCAATGTTCCATTAAGTTTCGGTGGTTTCGGAACTTCGTCCCCCTTTGGCTGTTTTGGAACATCCATGGAGCCCCGGTGATCCAACCTCCGGGACCCGGCCCCTCCGTAGTTGTTTTCGGGACTTCGTCCCTCCATGGCCATTTTGAACATTTGTGGATCCCTTAAGACCCAGCCTCTAGGACCTGGCCCCTCCATGGCCATTTTCAGGACTCTGTCCCTCCGTGGTCATTTTGAACATCCGTGGAGCCCCGACAACTTGTCCTCCGAGACCTGGCCCCTCTGTGGCCATTTCTAGGACTTCGTTCCTTCGTGGCCGTTTTGAACATCCATGGAGCCCCAGCAACCCGGCCTCCGGGACCTGGCCCCTTCATGGCCATTTCTAGGACTTCATCCCTCTGTGGCCGTTTTGAACATCCGTGGAGCCCCAGTGACCCAGCCTCTAGGACTCGGCCCCTCCATGGCCGTTTCCGGGACTCCATATCTCTGTGGTCATTTTGAACTTCCGATTTTTTTCAAATGAGTTCAATCTTAAAGGATTTTTTCTGGGCACTCTTCCTTCCCCTTTTCCCACGTGCTATAATTGAAAAATCTTAGTTTTGCTAAGTTTTGTGAGGTTCAGGAACTTCCCTTCCGATTTTTTGTCCCTCATTCGTTGCCTACCCCTTTGGGCCCGCATTAATGTTTATGATCCAAATGAGCTCCAAAAATGAATATTATGATTTTTTGATGATGCATGGATGGATCTGCAAGGATTTTGTAGGATTTGACTAACATTTTCCTTGATTTTTGTATGAAAACACTTATGACACTTAATGTTTGCAGGATTCAAGAAGCCTACCGTGGGTTCGTCGAGGAGACCCATTGAGAAAGCTGAACAAGGAATGCGCATAGTTCCTTTCACCATTCATTTCATGTTCACCTCTCCCCCTAGTACCCACCAACAGGGTCAGTGTTAGAAGAAGGCCTGTGCATGTCATAATTTAAAAAATTATGAAAAAATATTCTTGCCCTAAATATTGATGTTGAGAATCTATATTTTAAAAATTGAAATTTTATCCTTTCTAAAAATAACGTTATGTTTGATGACATAAATGTTAGTTTTCAAAAATGTTGTTTACTATTTAAAACTAGTTATTAAAGGAGATTTTGAAAGATTCATGGTTTATTTCATAAATATATATATATAATCTACACACAAATTGACACAACTCACTAGTTCCCATCATCTTTAAACTCTTCATAGTTTAGTTGTTATAGGTCTCAGAAGGTGAAGATTCAGTTAAAAGTGTTGATATAAATGTCCATCTTGGCTAAAAAGTGAGACACAATATTGTCATTTCACCCAAATAAATAAGTGTAAAATTTATCATCCTTTTGGACTATTAGGGTTTTTAAGCATCCTTGATCCTCAAAGTTCAAATATTAAAAGTTTTCTCTATTTTTTTGGTGAAGTTTTAGAGTTCCTCCTTCCCTCATACATTCATTGGCATCCCTGATCTATGAAGTCTAAAATTATTTCACAAAGGAATAATTCCTTTGTGTTTTTCAAAATTTTGGGCTTCATCTTCCATCTCTCCCTTGCCCCCTATTTCCTTGATTCCCTAATTCCCCAATTCCCAAAGTTTTAAACATAAAAGTTGCCAAAGTGCTAAATTTTTTTACTCTAGATTGTTGGGGTTTCACTTTCCTTCATATTGTTCCTTGGTTTTCTTGATCCCAAAATTTTGAAAATATTTCAAAAATCCCAAGTCCTTTGCATTTTTCAAACTTTTGAACTTCTTTATCCCTCCATCCTTTTCAAACTATTCATCTTGGTCATGCTTCCCCTAATAGTATGAAATCCCATCAACCCTAGCATGAATTTACCTCCAAGTCCAATTTTAGGATTTCATAGTTTCTCATACCAACAATCCTATCAAATTTTTTGGGGTATTTTTCCCCTCATCCCCTTTCGCGTGTGAAGTCTCAAAACTTTAACATTCAAACAAAAATCCCTACTACCTCCTTGCACAACCTAGGACGCCATTAATGGATTGAACAAACACTTGTAGATGGGAGATGGCCTCCCATACTCCTTGGGAATGGAAACTCATAGTACACTAAAAATTTAGGTTTAAAATATAACAAAAATATAATAGGAAGACATGGCTATTGCCTATAGTTGTACGAAATTGTGAATTTTTAGAGCCCTTATTTAAATTTGCATGTTTCCATTTTTGTGCAACTTTCAGAAGGAAATATGTGATGAAAAATTAGTTTGTCTATTATATAAATCTCAAATTTCTCTAAAAAAATACCATAAATTTTTGGTATAAATAATAAATAGATACAAAACAATTTCTCTTAAGAAATTAATATAAATTTCAAACATATTTTGCATTTCACTACATTGTTTGAACATACTACTTTCAATAAGTGTTGCATATTACAGCTAATTATTCAATAATTAAACTTACAAGTACATATTACAAGTTTCATAATGATGACATAAATTATAAACAATCATTCTTCAATTGCAAGAGGCCGAGCATCACAAGAGTACTTTTCCTCCAACCACAAACTAGAGGTTCCCTACACACCTTACATCAACAAGTAGCCCTACCCTTCATGAGGGTAGTAGATCAAGGGAATCACCAAGGTCATCATGTCATCTAAGAACTAGTGTTGTGACTAAATACAAAACATTCAACATTCGACTCAAGAATCCCTCTAGCTAAGTATGACACGTCTAACTAAATTATAAACAAATATCCAATATGAATCGATAATACAAGTGATGATTTTGGGTTAACCACGTTAAATACTTAATAATAAAAATAAACACATTCCATGATGGATATGTGCATTGTATATTCGCACACCTTTATCTCAAATTGGTTATCAACAATTATACTTTCACATTTAAGTTCAGAAAATGGTTTAAATAAACAATTATATGCATATTCCCATCGAAGATGATCCTTATATTCATTTTCCATAAAACCATTAACATACATAATTCTTCCTTATAATACTCAAACATGTCCAATTCAAGCATTGTTCTTTTCTTTCAACATTAATCATATTTTTCTTTGATTTTAGATAAAAATAATCTATCCTTTTTCACGTAAATATGCATGTATATATACTTATATATACATACACACACACACACACATATGTATATATGTATATATACATATACATATACATATATATGTACATTTGCATCATCTTAATAGTATAAACATTATATATCTATGTATTTATATTTGTACATATAAATGCATCCTATATACATATGTACCCATATAAGTACATTTATCCATTTATAATTTTATCACTGATAAATACATTATAGATGATAAGTCATAATTCATACTAAAACATTATTTTCCTAACTCAAAAGATAATTGTATACGTCCTCTAGCCTTTAGCCTATTTCATGGTCAATAACTTCTATAAGATTGAAAAAGCATACAAACTTGCTTATGGTCTAAAAGCCAACAAGTATTCAATATTCTCCTCATATGTATCATAGGTTGAGAGATACTAGCAAATAATTCACATTATTCTCAATAACACTAGTCTATTTGGGGTCGTAAATATTAACAATGTTCACCACTAATATAGACCTAAAAAAGGTTGAACACATGTAACAATATTCACAATAATAATTTCTTATCAAGGGTCAAATAATGACAACATTCACAAAGTTCATCGACCTATCAAGGTAAAAATAATAGAATAGTGTTTACATTAAATAAAAACTTGGTTTAGGTCAAGTAAAATACAATGGTTGCAATAAACATAGACCAGTCAAAATAACCATACTAATGTTCACCATAAACACAAACCAATTAAAGGTTGTTTATATTAACATACAATGCATTCAATCAACACAAACTCGTCAAAGGTTGTATATATTAATATAATTGTGTTTACAATATCATAGACCTATTAAGGCTCGTATTTATTAACATAACAATATTTAGAATTCAAAAACCTATTAAAGGTCATATATATTAACATAGAAGTATTTGAAATATTATAGACCTATTAAAGGTCACATAAATTAACATAGTAGTATTTGCAATATCGAAAGCCTATTAAAGGTCATACATATTAACATAGTGCTATTTGCAATTATCAATAACCTATTAAAGGTCACATATATTAATATATCAGTAACTAAAATTATCACAAACATGTTAAAGGTCATAAATATGAACATAGTAATATTTGCTATTATCATAGACTTGTTAAAGGTCATATAGATTAACATAGTAGTATTTGCAATTATCATATACTTGGTAAGGTCATATAGCCATACCATTTGGACAATTTTGAGTGGTAATAAGTATTAACAATAGAAATTTTATTGTAAGATCTTACAGAAAAACATGGTCAAGGGAAAAAGAAGAACAAACCCAGCTTTCTTTTTAAAATTAAAAGTAGTGTATGATGATAATAGGCCAATAAAAGTTGAAGGAGAAAACTAGCATTCATATAACTATAGAAAAAAACCCTAGAATAATAAGTCTATAAACCCTATATTTTAATGAAAAGAGACCAACACTTTTATGCATTCCCAAGAAAAAATATAGAGAGAATGACCTATGACTATCATTCTTTTGAATAAACTATAAATATTGAGCATATGTTTAAGAACTAGACCTTTGCAAGGAAATCCAAGTTAAGGTTATTCCTAGCATAGCATATTATTTTTCATTTTTCCTAGTATATCTTGGATTAGGTCATTCTAAAGGTGAGTGATATAGTAGCATTATGTGTTCTTTATAGCTAGTTAGGAAATTATTGTATGACTTCAAAAATATAGAGCTTCTTCTTCCTTCTATTGCTGCAAATCTCACTTCATTCATTCCTTCTTTTGTTATTATCGCAACAACCCTAAAGTCTCTCCTCTTTATTATTGAAGGAAAATTTGCATTTACTCTCCACTTTGCCATATTCAATGGATAATAAATTGAGTTAATAGTTACTAGACACTAGAGTTTTATCTACATATTACTTTATTGTACTTCCACTTTTAATTTTGTATAATGCATTCAATTCCTTTCATACTCTCCACTATGTTGAGCCTAACCACTCAATGAGATCCCAATTGAAAAGAAAGATAATAATCATAACAATATCCACCCAGATATCTATATATCTATATATAAGTATAGATATCTACCTTTGTATCTATTATATATATATATATATATATATACATTTTTAGATACCTATATTTATTGTTTTACAAATACTCACAACTTGAGATATATACATGTATGAATATATATATATATAGATATATATATCCATATATTAGGTATTTTACCACTTATATTTATTTATATTTGTACATATATATGTAATTTTTTCATGAATGAATAATTATGAAATCTATTTGATGCAAAATCCTATCAGGCTTAAGACATAATGCCAAAAAAATAGCAAGATGAGAAGTAAATATCAATTACCAAGTCAATCATGAAAAATGGTGATATAGAGTTAAAAAAGTGAAACTAATATTATATTACTACGCAAGGTTTCATCACATTTACAACTTATGATGAATATCAAAATAATATACGTAACAAGGCATGACATTGTGTGCACGTGTGAGTTCTCATAGTTATGATGTGTTGACCATTCTCTTGAATCTACTTCCCTCTCTCTTGTGATGCTCTCCCCCCTCGTCTGGGATGGGGAAAACTAATTTCTTGCATCCACCTCATTGAAACAAGGTAGTTAGTTTAATAATAAATATATCATAACATAATATAAATCATTCACTAAGAATCATCATAAAGATAATCAACTCACATTCATATCTTTTCAATCAATATCTAACTGATATTTTCCTTTCCTTTCCTTTAGCATAAATACAATAGAACAATCACAATATAAATGTCCAAAAAATATAGGTTTGATATCATAATTTGAAACACATACCAAAGTATTTGACTTATTGTTAGTTAAAAATGACTTCCTCAACTTGATCCAAAAATGCGTTGTGACAATATATGTGTAGTGAATTTTATTTTTCAAGGGAGGATGAAATTTGGATGAAAGAGGGAGAATAACAAGAAAGATGGGTAGTTGAAAAACCAAAAAAATAAAGATATTCATAGGAAGCCCTAGGGTTTCAATTTCCAATTCTGGGTAAAGGTATGTTGGGATTGTAATGATTTGGGTTTGTCCCAAATTTGTAATAAATATATGTAAACTTTGTGGATAAAATTATTAAAGGTATAATCAACGTAATTGAGTGTCTCAATGTGTATGGTATATATTTCTAGATGTGTGTTGTTTAGTTTGTCAACAAAATGACTATAAAATCCTTGCAAAGACTTTGTAAGGTGTATTTTTAGCATAATAAAGGAAATATATGAGTACGCTCATGGACTACTTAGTAGACTCACTTAATATTTTTCAACCATTTATTTTTTCCTAAATGCATGTGTAGAGCCTAGCTTGCTTGCACATTTTGAAAGGCATGGTCTTTTGTGGTGTTTTGATTAAGGTATCACCTTGGTTTTAGTTATTCCATATTTTGTATGAATTAAGAGACTTTCTTGCCCAACTAGATAAAGGAACCAATTTATTACTGGCTCCTTCTCCCCATCATGCTCTACATACTCAAAACAAATCAATTTTTAAAGATCTTTTAATTTTATCCTTTCTAGTGTGTTCCAACTACCATGTTTAAATACATATAAAAACATATCAAGTTATCATGAAGCATATTTTTAGATACCCATATTGTATATTATCTTCTCTAATAAGGTTCTTGACTTTGAATATTTCAAACCAACATATAGGAACGAAGTGAAAACCAAAATAAGGGTGCACTATGTAGTGGGTATGGTTTATATTAGGATAAGTGTTGTGCTTTTATGGTGATATCTATTGCAACACTTATGAAAGCCCCCCTTGGTTTAGAAAATCTAGAAGTGAAGGTATTACCCATTTCAATAATTAGTCTTGATTTCCCCAACTTGAACATAGGTTTTTTGGATATTCTTCCCAAGTTTGACACCCCTAGCACTTGAAAGACTATCTAGCCTTAGGGATTTGTGAGCTATAACCCAAATCACCAATAGTACATATGTTGTCTTCTATTTTGAGGACATGATTTATACATGTGTGAGACTAAAAGTCTCATTTATTGAGAACTTAATGCAAATACAATGATGGTGATGATTATGGTGTCATGGATATTCATGTACATTTGAGCATTGACACAACATGATCATGTATGCAATTGATAGGATTGATTTATAATATTATATTAATTCATGATTATATTTAGTGGTATATTTTGGTTTTATGAGGTTTTTATTATCTCTTGGATGCTTATTGTTAGAGTAATCATGCATTAGCTAATAATTAATTATGCTTTAATTGATTATTAGTCTAATTTATTCTCACACACTTAAGCTAAACTTAGGAGTTATTTACTAAGTTAACTAAGTGTTTTCCTATGTTAACTGAAGTGAGCTATTATTAGATCATTTTGTCTCATCGCATGTGATGTTGAAACTTATCCTGATCTAATCCTTTTACAATTTAGGGTTGCTCCTATATAGCACTCGACCCACATTATATTATCACACTAGAGATTTTCTCTAAAACTCTCAACCTTTGAGGACTTTTTCTTTCCTTGAAGATTCTTGGGGTTCTTCTATATCTTTTTCTTGTTGAGGAATATTGAACATATTGTTTGCATATCTCTTGTGTGGAAGGTGTCTCTATTCGTTGTTTGATCCTATGGCTCATGTTTTTCACAATTCTAACATTGTATCATAGTCTTGATTCAGCAAACCCCTTCTCGATTTATGAAGTTTTTTTCTTCAACAAGGGTAACAGGTTTCATATTTGAATCCCCTTTTCTTTTTTTTGCAAATTTTGGAGGTGGGAGATTTTAGGTACATTTTAGCACAAAAATAACCTCACCATTGGACTCAAAGCTATCAAAAAAGTTAGATTTTCCTTTTGCTTGGCCTGATTTGGACTATTGAGGTCAAATCTACGAGGGTTTGAAGCAGTTACTTTATTTTTCAGATCTAGAGGGTAGTTGTGATTTTAGTGCATTTTGGCACAAAAAGGACCTTGCTATTGGATTCAAGAGGCTGATTCCATGAATTTTGACTATAAATTTTCCCTATTTCAATGTCAAGATCTTCTAAGGAAAAATAATTTTGTACAGGGGTCATACAACCCTTGTACAGTTTGCATGCGGATTGAGAAAAGAATAATTAAAAGCTTAGTGTAACTTTTTTATAAATTTCTAATTTTTATAAATTTATTTAAAAAAATTATTAAACTACAGGGTTTCAAAATTTTTGGGTGACATATTAGTTTTTTTAGAAAATTAAATAAAATGTAGTATTTTTATGGCACACACAGGGTACACTTGCTATCATAAGTCCCTGTGGGCCCCATTGTACCTGTTGATGGCCATTTACTCCATCGATGGCCCTTTCTTTAACACTGATGGCATTTTTTTTTTGTTAGGCCCTTCAAACAATTTTTCTAGCTTTTTTTAGCCCTTCAACAGTTTTCCAACTAGTGATCGCCTTTTCTGACACGATGTCCCTTTCTCAACCACTGTTTAGACTTTTGTGGCATGACATCACTTTTTCTGACCCCCTACACTTTTTTTCAACAACTAGATTTTTTTCGGTGACAAGCAGAGAATATTCTAAGGAACCTTTTTTCAAGGGGTTGAGATTTTTTTCAGTCTTAGGCAATATTCTCAACATATTCTTGCTAATGTCATGTTGATGTTAGCATGACATCATGTTGACATCAACATGATGTCATACTAACATCAACATGATGTTAGCCGTACGGGTGACCCGTTTCCCAACCTAGCCCTCCATTTGGCCTTAGAGAGTAGTTTTTTTCTTTTTGACATAACGTGGGCATACACTGTCAAAATCAAGCAAACGAGATATCGTCAAAAAGCTAGTTCCACCAAATTTCTAGTGGTGTGGGTCTCATCACCTTTTTTTTCTTCTATTATATTTTACATCCTGTTGAAGTTAGAGGTGTTTTTTTCAGTATTAAGCTCATAACTTTTGAGCAATTCCTCTATTTTTTATGATTCCATCAATGTTGGAACCGTCTTTCATAGATCTTCATAGTCATTCATGCACTTTTCCAGATTTCTCACTAGGTACATTTTATTCAGTATTTTTTTTTTCACACTCTGGTGAATTACTTGGATATCTTAGCTCCTGCAAACTTTTCATTTATGACTTGTTTTTGGCTGTTTTATATGTATTTCTATTATTTTGTTCTATTTGGGCATTGTAGACATCTTTTTCATGCACATTCTCTTTTGTAGATGCACTAAGATAATGTGTCATTCTAGTGTATACGTTTTGGAGATTTTGCACATCTTGTTGTGCCTTTTCTATTTGAACTATGATATAAATTTTCATGAGGGGGTTGTTGTTTGCCTTTGGTTTGCCATCACACCTTTGTCTAGTGAGTGTTCCTTTCACAATAGCACTGAATCCTAGTGATTCTTTCCTCATGTGTGTTTGCCTTAATTGTTGAACAAGACAACTAAGAGGGGGATGAATCAATTGTAACAATTTTAACCTTTAAAACTTTCACCAAAAGTTACACTAGTACAGAAACAATAATATGTGACTGAAAAATCTACCAAAAACTGCTGATAAATGACTAAACTTGGTCATGTGAGCATTAGTAATTTATTTCCAGTCATTTATAATGCAACCAAATTTGTGACTAAACAAATTTTAGTCATTTATTGGTTGTTTTTATTGATTTATTTTCTAGTATATTTAGTCGTTAACTTATTCATTGATTTAGTCATATATTTAGTCATATTATTCACTGAGCTTGGTCACGTGACCATTAGTAGTTTATTGCTAGTCATTTATTTAGTCATTTGATCAACTTGGTCATATAATTAGTCATATTTATTCACTGATTTTTGTTTTCATTGATTTCTATCAACTGGTAGTATATTTATGTTGGACTCAAGCAACACTGAGAGGGGGGGTGAATCAATGTTGTTCAATTTTTAACTTTATTAATCGATTTTCTCAAGTCCCTAAAACATTCAATCAAAAGAAAGATGCATGAAAAAAGAACAATAAGCCACAACACCATAACATAAGGATTTTTACGTGAAAACCCTATTAGGGGAAAAACCACGATGGAGGTTAATCCATAATTTGAATACTCAAAATATAAGTGTTTTACAAAATGGGAATGCACTTACATTCAGGCGCACTGCCTAGAGCTCACTGCTCAAAATTTGGAAGGCTCGCTGCCTTACAAAGATTTGGATTACATCAAAAGGTTGAATTGAGAAGATAGCATCTACAAATACATGATTATAGTTCTAGTTAGGCTCATAGATTAGATTCTAGACCTTCTATCAGATTTTGCACTTCGCTCTGCTCTACCTTAATTCGCTTCACTAAATCCTCTTCTGCACAAGTGAAAATCACTCAACTGCTCTTCTGATATTCACACACACATCAACACATATTGAACACTCACACACACATACACACACTAAAATGAATTCACCAATCTCATATATATCTTCCACCAAGGATTCAATTGCTATATGTCAGCTTCAATAAAGTAGAAAATATTTTCCAACTGTCGGCTCAAATCATGAGTAACATTTAATGCACATCCACCAAAGTTATCCATAGCATAGTTAGGATCCAAAACAAATTTTCCAATATGAAAATACTCCAAACAATTTTTCCTTAAACATCTGCAACACCCAACATTAACTTAGTTGGCCTTCTAGCAATGTTGAACAGAAAATCGAACAACTGGATCTCCTAACTCATACACCAATTGATACAATAGCACAAAACTTAAGAATAACACATTTCATATACCCAACGACCTTCCCTGAGATCCATAACCAAAATTGCTAAACTGGTAATACAAATCACTTGACATATTCAACTTCAGCCGAATACCCTGTTCTCTATTTTGTCTTTCAATATGTTTAGATACTAAAGTACGGACTAGATCAATGACTTAGGTTTTCATCAATGAAAACACCAAAAGTACATATTCCAAAAATCTCCCCCTTTGGCACTAATGGCAACACTTGGTGAAAAATGACTAAGTGTTAGAACCTTCAAAACTTCAAAACGCCATAGGTGACAAAACTCAAAAAAACTCCCCCTGAGTTTGATAAGGCATTTTTCACTGCTCTCTCTCCCCCTTTGACATCAATGAAAAAAATATAATAAAATATTTTCTTTCTCCCCATATGAAGTGTAACCAAAAACTTATGCAAAACTAATTCAAAAATTTGAAGAAATACAGCCGCTAATTGAAGATTATTTTGTACTTTTCCTTCATCTCCGGAAGGAACTTCTTCCATGCTTCCACTACAATCCCGATGATTATGATCATGTTGTTTTTTTTAGATGTTTGGTTGATAATTTTGATAAGGGATTCTAGAATGGTGATGCCTTCTTCCAATACGTATCCCTTCCTTAGTATCTCAATCAACTATTCCAGCCTGCATTCAATTATGTCCTTCACTTTCCAAAACATGTCAACAATCTTATTCCTGGTGTTCTGAACACTTGTATGCTCTGACTGTAGTTTCTGGATCCTTTTCTTGATTGCACCATCTTGATCCTTAAACATGTTAAAAAAAATTCCAATACTGTTCAAATTTGTTTCAATTTGTTCCAACTTCTCTTTGTACTTGTTGATTGCATGAGGCCACCGAAGACAATAGTTATAAATGTTGTTTGTTGTGCTTATGCATTGCCTTAGTAGATTCATGTGCTTTTTCAGCTTGGTAAGTGACTATTTGTACTGCTTCTTTAGGTGTAAGATCACTTCTTCTTCTTCCTTATTCTGAGACTCAGATTCCATGATTTCCTTGATGCATTCAATCATCTCTTTTGGCAATGTATTTTGCAAACTCTCCAATTTGATATGATTGTGCACAAAATGAGCACTTAGTATGCTTAAGATCAAGTCTTGCTCATATGAAGGTCTGATAGACCACATGTTTGCAATCTTTTTCATTCCATCTTCCTCATGAATAAGTTGCATTAGCTCTTCTTTGGTTAAATCACCTTCTCCTTCACTTCCTTCTACCATTGCCTTTTCTTGTTTTGATTCAGCTATTTCCAGTTCTTTCCCTATGGTATCCCTAGTTTCCTTATCAAATTCCTCATCTGGCATGTCCACAATCACCTATTCGTTTCTTTTCCCTTCAACTTTTGGAGTCTTGCATGCTGGTGGAGTACAGACAGCAATTTATTTTTCTCTTTTCTTCTTTCTTTCCATCTCACCAGAGGAGGAACCAACTTGAAGTGAACTTACCGGAATGGGAATACCAATTGATCCAAAATTTTGTGCTTTTCTTCTTTCAACCATTTCAATTCATCATGTGACAACATGTTTCTTTCAACTCTAATATTCTCACTACTATACTCATCTAGTTTTATCATTCCTATCAATTGGTAGTATATTTAGTAATATTAATTTATTCATTGATTTCTTATTTTCTTTCTCCCCTTATGAAGTGTAACCAAAAACTTATGCAAAACTAATTCAAAAATTTGAAGCAGCCACTAATTGAAGATTATTTTTTACTTTTCCTTCATCTCCAGAAGAAACTTCTTCCATGCTTCCACTGCAATCCCAATGATTATGATCATGTTGTTGTTTTCAGATGTTCAATTGATAATTTTGATAAGGGATTCCAGAATGGTGATACCTTCTTCCAATACTTCTCCCTTCCTTAGTATCTCAATCAATAGTTCCAACCTATATTCAGTTATGTCCTTCACTTTCCAAAACGTGTCAACAATCTTGTTCCTAGTGTTCTAAACACTTGCATGCTTTGACTGCAGTTCTTGGATCCTTTTCCTGATTGCACCATCTTGATTCTAAAACATGTTAAAATTTTGTCCAATACTATTCAACTTTATTTCAATTTGTTTTATCTTCTCTTTGTACTTGTTGCTTGCATGAGGCCACTGAAGACAATAGTTATAAATGTTGTTTGTTGTGCTTATGCATTTCCTTAGTAGATTCATGTGTTTTTTCAACTTGGTAAGTGACAATTTGTACTGCTTCTTTAGGTGTAAGATCACTTCTTCCTTATTCTGAGACTCAAAGTCCATGATTTCCTTGATGCATTCAATCATCTCTTCTGGTAATGTATTTTGCAAACTCTCCAATTTGATACGATTGTGCACAAAATGAGCACTTAGTACGCTTAAGATCAAGTCTTGCTCATATGAAGGTCTGATAGACCACATGTTTGCAATCTTTTTCATTCCATCTTCCTCATGAATAAGTTGCATTAGCTCTTCTTTGGTTAAATCACCTTCTCCTTCACTTCCTTCTGCCATTGCCTTTTCTTGTTTTGATTCAGCTATTTCCAGTTCTTTTCCTAAGGTGTCCCTAGTTTCCTTATCAGATTCCTCATCTGGTATGTCCACAATCACCTGTTCTTTTCCTTTCCCTTGAACTTTTGGAGTCTTGCATGCTGGTGGAGTATAGACAACAATTTCTTTTGCTCTTTTCTTCTTTCTTTCCATCTCACCGAAGCAGGAACCAACTTCGCGTGCTCTTACCAGAATGGGAATACCAATTGATCCAAACTTCCTTAGCAAATCCTTAAAGAAACTTCCATACACTTGATCATAGTTTACCAAATTATTAGAGTATATGTAAATATGTTTGCAAACTAGTTCACTCTCTTTCCATATTACATTGTTATTCAGGGGTAAACAATTTAGAAAATATATCACAAGGTATATAACCAAAGTACCAAACTTGAAAGGGTAATTTGTCTACTTTTTCAATTGCACATTCTCCATCAATTGATCTTTCAGCAATTCGCAAAGATCAAAACCTTGATCTTCCATTATCATCTTGTGTGAGATGTAAACAGCACCTGTTGAAGTTGCACCTTCTTTGTTTCTAAAAAAGATTTTTTAGGATATTCCATGTGCAATGTACCTTGTCACTGAATCATTAATTTTGGATATTATCAATGCCCTTTGATCTCCAATTACTCTAATTATGGTTTCAACTTATTTCTTTTGAATTGACTTCTTCCTCGACACATCCCCAACTTTGCATAACCCAATTACAGCTGCAATCACTTCTTTCGAGATATGGTAGGGTTTATCCAAAGTTAGAATATCATCATTTAATCTGTCCAAAATAAACTCAATGATTTTTTCATTTACGAAATAGGGGAATTCACTCTAGATATCCAAACTTTTTTGTTTTGCTTCTTTCAACCATTTCAATTCATCGTGTGACAACATGTTTCTTTCAGCTCTAATCTTCTCACTACTATACTCGTCTAGTTTTATCATTCCTTTGATTTGTTCCATTTTTCCTTCCATACACATGAAAATAATTTCTTCAACCACACACTAAATTAGACTGAAATTTCTCAATACTACCGAAGTACCTGATGGATTAGGGTTTCGTCACCGAATTCTCCTCATGCTTTCAAAATTTTGATGCAGGGTGCTCTCCTTCTTTTCTTTGACATAAAGTGTCAAATAAGGGTTTCAAGTTGCTTTTATAACTTGCACACCTAACTTTTTTTGTTATAAATGTTTTTTTCCCTAACTTATCTGGATACCATGTTTTCTCAGTCATCAAAAAAAAACTTTTACAAACCTTCAACTCAACATAATATCCTTTCCAACTATTCCAACAACATTTGTACTACACTCATCTACATCCCAGTGTCAATTACTGACAAGGGGTTTGAAAATTTTTCTTGACAGCTCCCCCTAGGTCAAAGGCCTAAAACTAATTCCTAGGGGAATTACTAGAAGCAAGTTATGGTGCTAGCTCATTTCCTGCAACAAAGGAACACTTCTTCACCCATGTCTTCTTCATCTAATCTCTTATTTCATCCATAGTCACTTTCCCTTTTCCTTTATCATCTTTTTGCATATTTCTCCCTTTGTATGTTGAACCTCTTCTATCCATATTCTTGTTTTTGCAAAATCTTGCAATGTGACCATATTTGTTGCAATTGAAACACACAACATTTCCTTGTCTAGACTAGTCATTCCATCTGCATTGATTAGCAATATGCCCAAATCTTCCACAGTTATAACATTTTACATTCCTTCTATTGAAAAAGTTTTTTGACATATTTCTACATTTGATTGACTTATGACCAAACTTATTGCAATTGAAACACTGACTAGAGAATGATGGATCACTTGATTTCATTTTACTTCTACATTGAGCAGCCATATGACCAAATTTATTGCAAGAAAAATATTATCCATTAAACTTTTGAGCATTAGGTTGTCTTACCGGATGCCTTTTTGCTTTGTTCATTTGATTACCTTGCCTGAATTCCTTTGTCCAGATCCAAAACTTTCTCCTTTCTCATATCCAAGACCTCACTTTTCATTTCCATTATTTTGTCCTTGAGTCAACTCATCAAGCTTAACTAGGCTAATCATGAACTTCTCCTTATATTCATTTGTAGTAGTAAGTTCATCCCTGAGGATAACAATTTGTTTTTCAAGCTCTTCTTCATTGTTTCTAGATTGTTGCAATTCAATCTCTAACTAAATGAATTCTCCATTAATTATGTTGTATTCATCAAATCTTTCTTTTAGGGACTGGGCAATATTTTCCTCATTCTTCTTTCTTTCTTCAATCTCCTTAGTCATCTTCATCGCCAAATTTTTCATCTCATTCTTTAGGGTAGCATTGTATCTATTAAAATTTTCACATTCTTTAGTTATTTCCTTCAAGGTTTGATTTAGGTGAACATAATCCATGCTTTTACTCTCTTTCTGCCTAATCTAATCATAGATATCCTTTCTCTTCTCCTTTGATTTAATAATCTAACCCTTCAACCTCTAAATGAATTTCTCAGCATCCTTAAGATTTTCTCTCAATTCCCAGACTTCTACTTTAGACTGATCAAGATCATCAAGTGCCACCAAAAGCTACTGCTAAAGACTACTAGACTCTATTACATTCCAAGATCCACCTCAAGTTGTTAAACTTCTTCCAAGGAACTTAGCTCTGATACCAATTGTTGGACTCAAGCAACACTAGGAAGGGGGGTGAATTAGTGTTGTGCAATTTTTAACTTTATTATTCTATTCTCTCAAGTCCCTAAAACATTCAATCAAAAGAAAGATGCATGAACAAAGAACAACAAGCCACAACACCATAAAACAAGGATTTTTACGTGGAAACCCTGTTAAGGGAAAAATCACAGTGGAGGTCAATCCACAATTTGAGTACTCAAAATATAAGTGTTTTACAAAATGGGAATGCACTTGCATTCAAGCGCACTACTTAGAGCTCACTGTTCAAAATCAGGAAGGCTCACTACCTTACAAATATTTGGATTACATCAAAAGGTTGAACTAAGAAGGTAGCATCTACAAATTCCTAATTACAGTTTTAGTTAGGCTCATAGATCAAATTCTTGACCTTTTGTTAGATTCTGCACTTCACTTTGCTCTACCTTAATTCACTTCACTAAATCCTCTTCTGCACAAGTGAAAATCACTCAACTACTCTTATGATATTTTCACACACGTCAACACATATCGAACACTCATACACACACACCAAAATGAATTCACCGATCTCATATATATGTTTGCCACTAAGGATTCAATCATTATATGTTGGCTTCAATAAAGTAGAAAATATTTTCCAACTATCAGCTCAAATCATGAGTAAAATTTAATGCACATCCACCAAAGTTGGCCATGGCATATTTAGGACCCAAAACAAAATATCCAATACGAAAATACTCCAAACATTTTTTCCTTAAACATCTATAACACCCAATATTGACTTAGTCGACCTTCTAGCATTGTTGAACAGAAAATTGAATGACCAGATATCCTAACTTGTACACCAATTGATGTGACAACAAAAATCTTAAGAATAACACATTTCATATACCCAATGACCTTCCCTGAGATCCACAACCAAAACTGATAAATTGGTAATGCAAACCACTTGACAAATTCAACTTCAACCAGATACCCTATTCTCTATTTTGTCTTTTGGTATGGTCAGATAATGAAGTGTGGACCGAATCAATGACTTAGGTTTCCATCAATGACAACACCAGAAGCCATATTCCAACAATTTAGTCATATTTATTCACTATTTTTTGTTAACTGGTAGTATATTTAGTCATATATTTTGTCATATTTGAGGATTTAAACATAAAACACAAAAATACACATCATGAATCATCAATTTCACACAATAAGATAGCCATTGAGAAGGAAAAATCAGTGAACTTTATTATTAAAATAAAGGTGTTCTAGTTACAGCTTAGAAATAGAGTATTACAATTTTTATTTTCAATCACAAGACTGAAAATCTGAGTTACAATATTGCACAGAAATAACTACAAGAAAGAAACTTCTCCAAAAAAAAATTGTAATGATGGAAACACATGCTTGGAGCCCTTTAATGTTGTGGAGTAGAAGAAAAAAGAATCATTTATCTGCCACCATAGTGAATCCATTCTTTTGTTCTCCTTAATTTTGGGTGCATTCACATTGCCATCAACATGACTTAATCCTATCTCCTTGATCTGGTTACCAATGTGGAAAATGGCCCTAAATAATTTGACATGTATCTATTATAAGCTTCTTGAGAGTCCAAAAATTTGGACTATAGCATGGTGATTACTGTCAAGAGGAAGAAAATCTTAAGACTTCCTTAAACCCTCTGCCTAACTGATAACTCTTCTACATAAGACAAGAAAATGCATCAAATAACTCATGCATCACCTCCTTATTGCCAACATATTCATCATCCATCTCCAATTTCTTCAGCACCCGATGGGCTAACAAGAGACCAATACAATATGCTGCAAAAGCAGACGAAAGATGCATAAATATCCACTATAACAAACAAAAAAAATACTAGAAGCACATGTAATAAAGGAAAATCAAGAATTACTAAAGGTTTCATTTTCCTACAGCACATGATTTTAATTGGTTTTGACAAATATTTCAAAACACACTAGTAGGAAAATGATCAAATGAAAATATAAGTGGGCATTTTATAGAGGCAAGAACTAATAAATAATATATCCAATATTCAAAATGGTCATATTTTAACATGGCTCCAAGATAAAAGCACAATTCATATTCAGTTTCATAACATGATCTGTTTGAAAGCATTTTATTTAAATATCGTCCATTTCAATAATTAAACAGTCACTAGCAATTTTACACCTCATTCACAACAAAAATGGTAAATATTTGTCCTACTTTTATTTCTCAAAATTGACCTATTGAAGCAATTGAAATAATTAAAATCACAAATGTAAATGGAAATATTTTGAAATAACATTAAAGATATGGAAGCTTCATATTTTGATACTTGGCCTGCAACTCTTTCAACTTGTGTAGCAATTGATTTAAGTCTTCACACTGCTTCACCCAATCATGAGCACCATCTAAACTATTGATGATATCTTGAGATACACTTTTTCTTTGTGTGTTAGGTATGAAGCACCTCAATTTATATTTAGCAGTGTAATTTTCTTTGACCCATTTGTCCTCCACTTGAAAACGTAGTGCATTGGTAATTATTGCACCCACTTCCTCTTTGCTCACTCTCTATCTTTGCTCATTGTAACAAAATATAATGTGATTGCTTTCCCCTATTCATCTATCCTATATAGAGATTGTTAGAATGCCATCCTCATCCACTTGCAAGCAAACTTGTACAGATGGCACTTCAACTCAGGCCTCTTGAATTCCATCCACTACACATTCACCTAGGAAATTGTTATGAGTAGTCAATGCTCTTTCTCCTTCGTAAACTAGAATTGACATTACTTTGATATATTCCAAACCTATGGTGAAGGATTTCATGATGCAAGTAGGAATTGGAGTATTTCATTTGGATTGATATTGTCCTTTCCCACATCATCGTAGGGACTATCAAGTTTATTTGTGAGCTTGTGGGAGGAAATCTGAGTGGGCACCGCATCCCCACAAGCAAATCCTAAATGTGGTGCAGGAGAGTGATGGACTTACTTTTTCTCCCGCATTCCTACAAAGACTAACCAAAGACTCTGCGAGTGAGCGAGAAGGGGGATTTTTGTCAGATATTGCCTCAAAGAGATGTCATCTATTGGACTGCAATTATTGTTGGATATGCACAAAATGGATTTGTTGGAAAGGCTTTACAAAATTTCAAGCAAATGCAATTGGTAGGTGTAAAGCCAAATTCCACAACCTTTTCCATCATCCTCCAGCCCGTGCCAAAATGGGAGCTTTGGAATAGGGTATGGACATCCATCAAAACATAAAGGATAGAGAAATTTTGTCAAATGTAGTTGCAACTTCCCTGTTAGACATGTATGCAAAATGTGGAAGCATAGACAAGGCACGTGAACTGTTTGAGAGAATGCCTCAAAGAAATGTGATCTCATGGACTGCAATGATTGCAGGATATACACAAAATGGATTTGTTGAAAAGGCTTTATAAATTTTAAAGCAAATGCAATTGGTTAGTGTAAAGCCAAATTCCACAACCTTTTCCAGCATCCTCCCTACTTGTGTCAAAATGAGAGCTTTGGAACAGGGTATAGACGTCCACCAAAGCATAAAGGATAGCAAAATTTGGTCAGATGTAGTTACAATTGCCCTGATAGAGTTGTATGCACCATATGGAAGCATAGAAGAGGCATGTAAATTTTTTGACAATATGTCTCAAAGTGATGTGGTATGATTGCAAGATTGCAAGATATGCAAAAAGTAGATTTGTTTGAAAACACTTTAAGACTTTCAAGCAAATGCAATTGTCAGGTGTAAAGCTAGCATCCTCCCTACCTTTTCCAAAATAGAAGTTGTATAATGGAAGAAGGGTTTTGTCAAATGTTATAGTTGCAACTGCCTTGGTAGACATGTATGAAAAATATGGAATCATAGAAAAGGCACGAGAACTGTTATCTCATGGAATGCAGTGATTGCAATATATGCACAAAATGGATTTATTTTAACCTCATAAGGCTTTAGAAACTCATCCTCTCTAATTATGCTAAAATGGGAGTTTGGAAGAGGGTATGGACACCCATCAAAACATAATGGAAGGGAATTTTAATTGGGTATTATAGTTGGGAATACTCTGGTAGACATGTATGCAAAATGTGGAAGCATAGACAAGGCTTGATAGAATGCCTCAAAGAATTATGGTCTCATGGAATGCCAACATATTCTAGCTCATTAAACCTCTTTTAAAGAGATGTTTTAAAGGAATTTAATGAACTATAATCTTCTTATTATTGTGGAGAAAATTAAAAAAAAAAGCCCAGATCTCCAAATTCCCAAGTTGTAGCCTCCTCGTCTAATTATCCTATCTTGGCATGGATACATTATTGAATGGAATGGTGATTCCAAATTTTCCATACCCAAATAGACAAGGAGAATTAAATAGAGAAAATCAATTTTGGAAAGAAATCTAATTATCCTATGTTGGGATGGGCACATTTCTAATAGTTGTTAGGAAACTTGCAAAAACATAATTCCCTATTTTTAGTAGCCACATTTCAGAGTGAAATGATAATATTAAGCTACCATAACCAGATTAATATTAAGTTGTCATAACAAAATTAGTAACCTCAATAAAAAAACTAAATAGTGTTGTGCCCTCAACATGCACGCCCCATTTGAAACAAGGACCCTCTTTCATTCGATTTGTTGGGTCATTTTTTCTTCACCTCATTTTGTGTGCCCCCTATTTTGGTGTCACAAGTGGTCGTTAAGCCTTAAAGGAGTCATCTTAAGTCAACCATGTTTCCCCCTTCAAATTTTTTGAAGTCTTAATCCCTTATGGAGGTCTCCTAGCAATTTTCCATTGCCTCTCAAAATGATGTCCCTGGGGTCCAGAGGGTCCACCCATGCGGGCCACCCCTTGCAGATTTCCCTAATACCTTTTCCATTTCGAATGGCCGAAAAACCACGTCCATCCACAACCCAGAACCCGCCTTCCAGATTGTCATTCCCATCAACAACTCGGTGGCTATCCCATGACTGTCGTCTACTCTGCGGACTCTTCCTGTCCCATGGCCACTTTCAAAATCCAACCATTTCACCAACTTAGGAGCATTTAATGCACTAAAATCTATAAATAGCTAAGAATGAAATGTCATTTTCACTTGACAATTTAAGCAGAGTGAGTCAAGGCCACCCTCAAACACCATGGTCGTACCCGCTAAACCAGTTTTTTGATTCCCAATGTCTGATTATTGTTGGTTCATCCTCCATCAAATTCCAGAGGTTTGTTTTCTGTCGCACGTCTCGTTTCATATTTTCCTTTGTTTCTTCAAAATTTGTTATTATTTCTAAGGAAAAAATTTAAAAATTACCTAGAACAACCTCTGACGCACTAAACCTACCTTTTAAAAATCAGACAAACCTTAAAGATCATTGGTAGGAGGCTTTTGGAACTTCATCTCACTATGGTCATTCTTCGACTAGGGCTTTTGGTTAACGCGGGCCCACAATCATTCCTCAGTCATGAGCGTTCCTTTAAAACTGTTTACATTCAAGACGCCATTTTCACCTATTAGATTTGCCATCATGAAAATCCCCTTCAGCATGGACGTTTTACACCTAATTGAAATTTGCAAGTGGGACATAAATTTGGCATCCATCTATCCCATCGGGTCCGTGTCTATGGATTTCCTCTTGAGGAATGCCCCTCAATGTTCGCTGTTTCTAATGGCTATCAGACCTTGTCCTTTCGACCTACGAGATCCGCTCTAATGATTTCCCATTGAGTTCAAATTTTTCAAAATCTTAAGGCACATAAGCTTTGTGGGTCTCCACCCACGAACTTCTATCCATAGGACTCCATCTCAACTCCACCATTCCTAATGGTTGTCAGTGTCCACCCTTACGCACCTTGGAGCCCGACGTCCTTGGTGTTGTCTTGTCCTTCAAACCTCGAAACCATAACTCCTTCCTGTGGAATCCGCTTTTTTGAGCTTCTGTCTATGGTTTGATGTGGATGGTTTACCATTTTTTAACTACCATCAACTACCATCATTCCACGCTGTGGATCCCGCACATATTAAGATAGTCTGACTTTTCCCCATGGGTTTCCTTCACGAGGATTATGCCCTAGTGTTGTTGTTGTGAATGGAAAAGAGCCTCCATTAGCCTGTTGTGTAGAGCCTGATCCTTCCAAAGCTGCCTAACAAACAATGAATGAAGAATAATGCATGTGCTTGTTGCGGACCCAGTCCTGAGGGTTTCCCCTGTCAGACCGCCGTCTAAATTTTTCTGTTACGAATGGTTGTCACATGTCGTCCACCCACACTTGCTCACCCATAGTAGACTCATGCTCAAACTAAGGTGAGATTTTCTTCCAGACCCGCGGGCCCCATAGGGCAGAACACTGCCTATGGGTTTCTGTGCTGCCAATGTCATTCTCTATGGCAAACTTCCAAACAGCTATGACACTCATTGCCTCCATTTGCTCCGCACTTGAGTGACTAAAAGATGAGCCAAAATACTTCTAACCTAAAAAAAAACTTTGACCCACGTGCCAAAATGGCATGTTCTCCTTAATGGACCCCACAACATGACCAAGTGCTAGGGAGGGTGGAACATTACAGGTCGCCCTGTCCTATTTTCCCTTCAAAAATAGCTATTAGCCCAAGGAGGTCCACACCCCTGGGCCCACATAGCCTTAAATCCCCTGAATGAGCTACTAATGATGATTTGGAAAGCATGATAAAACCCTTAGATGATGTTTTACCTAATCTAATGTTGTTTTGCAGGGTTTTGACTAACATTCCATGTCTTTTATGCTTGAATATGTTTGTTGTTGCTTTGGTTACATGATATATGGAATCAGGCGCGGGACCTTCAGGAACGGCCGTGGAGAAAGAAAACAGGCAAGGCACCTTGTGGGAAAGAAGATAAGGACTAGATGAAATATTAATTCTAGGGGGAACCCCTGAAGTTCAAAGTCACCACAACCTAGAAGGAGGTCACAGATACCAACATCGAACACATAGATATCGATGAATTTAAGCAAAGAGTCTGAATCAACCCCAAAATAGAGAATGTGTGAAACATCAGAGGTAGTGGAATAGCTAAGGTTGCGGGCTTACCTCCTACCCTCATTGCCCCTAATTGGTGATGGCTTGCAGGGAGGCCTATCAGGAGGAAACAAGAACTATAGTAGACAGGGATGGAAATGTTTTGGCTGACATGTTTGATAAGGCAATAACAAAGACTTTCCATATCCCTACCTTCGAGGAGATGGAGTTTCCAACCATGGGTGATGGAAAATCTATGTGGGACGAAGATCCCCTTAAATGTAAAAGGGTTATTAATCAGTATTGGCTAAAGGAAAAGAGGGGTAGTGCTGCAAAATTTTCCCAAGAGCTCTTTCACAGTGACTTTTATGAAGACTACCATGATTTAGTGACCCTGCTAAGTAGAGTAATGGGTCTTCCTACTACTAATTACTTCCAAGAATGGATGTTATACTTTATTGAGGAGATTCTCCATGGAGAGACCAAGTTTTATTAGATCTAGATAATCAACGACCGCTTCCATGAGAAATTCATGGCCGTAAAGAAAACCCTAAGTTTTACATGACATCCTACTTGGTCTATTCACTAGCCAAACAGGCACAATACAGAGGTTTGTTCAGAGCTCAAAATGAGGAACAGGCATGGAGCTGAAATTCTATGATCAATACCCTAAGTTACAATTCAAAAACTTTAAGAGGGATTACTGTAGGGTCAACGACGCTTTCATAGGTCAGATCATCATATTGCTTAGGGGTGACTTCGAGAGAAGACTCTCTCACAGTGCCAATGCATTTCTGAAATAGTTTTCCTTTCTATTCATCCAGTATCCAAAGTTCACATATATTCATGCAAAAGGATTTTCAAAAAGACCCTACAAGCTGCCCCAGTATCCCAATGATCGGATCATACTATTAGAGCTATCTCAGCAGCTACGGCATGTGCACGCCCTTTTAAGTAGCAAACATAGGGTATGGATTCCTTATCCCCTATCCTTCGATCAAGGGTTATATGAACTACACACCTCTCAGTGTGCCAACAATTTAGAGAAGGAATTGGCTGAATACCATTTTAGACTCCACACATCCCAGACATGGATGGATCCCTATGGCCATATCAAGAAGGAACTTGGACCCGAGTATTCCCATCTACACAGCGTTGAAGACCTCTAGGCTAATTGCAAGGATGATAATGAAGTGTGCATGATGCACTATATGTGAATGACTACATATTTCCTAAAAAGAGTCAATCTATTCCCCATACTAAATCAGGTGGAGGAGGATGAAAGTACAATCATGGATCCTTAGTACAACGTAGTCGCCAATATCTCACTGCCAGTAATTGACTGGGATGAACAAGAGGTCAACGACCTCGACATTTTAACCAAGCCCATTGAGGCTTAGAAAAAAGAATGAATTGATGGGCGAGTTTCCCAATTGAAGCAACAAGGAGTTACTTTGACCTATGAGGGGCTGGAGAGTGAGCCAGCAAGTGAAATAGACAATGGGACAGTTGTTACCCCATCAGGAGAAGCTTCGAAATCCCCTCTAGTTACCAAGTCAAGGAAAAGAAAAGAGACTGATGAGCAAGAGCCCAATCCCAAGGTATATGCTAGAAAGGCTTCAGAAGGTGAGCCTTCCAAGAAACACAAAAGATCGGGAAGTTTCACAAAGATGCCTGCTCTTCAAGAAGATCCACTCCATGAGGGAGAGGAAATGGAGGTTGAGCAACCAAAATCTTTGCCTTCTGCCTCCACTACTGATGCCCCTCCACCTACTTCTCAAGCCATGGTAGCTACTTCCCCACCGGCAGTGCATATCTCGGACCACCTTGCTTATTCTTCACCTACTAGGCAGGTTGTAATGATTGACTCTTCTTCTGCCACCACCTCTCCACTCTCTTCTGCTTCCATGTCCCCAACCACATCTCTTTCATTAGTGACAGCAACAAGGCCAATACCCACACTCTCACTTCCAAAGGCCTTCTCATGGCTTATGTAGAACGTTCTCATTAAGCTTTCTAAATTTTTGATGAGTCCAGCTATCCAAGCTACCCTGGCCCAGGTTCTAGCCAGCATTCCTACCTCAACCCCTCTAACTGAACCTCCAGAGATGAAAGCCACAATGAAAATATTAGAGGAGTTGGAAAGGCAGGCAAAGGAAATGACAAAGGTGTTGGAGGAAGTGGATGATTACCATGAACACCGAGAGCACCAGCACTTTCAAATTGATAAGGTGGCCCACTAAAGAGAAGAAATAAAGTCTTTTGAGAGTGATGAAGAAGATTCTAGTGCCAAATACATTGTGGAGACTTTTGACGCAGACTTCAAGGAAGAGTTGGCTCGACAATTGAAGGATGTTGGAGAGGAAGTAGAAAAGCCACCTTCTGAAGAAGAAAGGGAGCCAAGTGATAAAGTGGAGGAAGATTCTAAGCCTCCAACTGTAGAATAGGAAGAAAGCTCCAAGCCTGATGAAGAAATGTCTCTCTCGACGGAACAAGAAAGACAAGAAAAGAAAGAGCAAGTTGTTCCACCTCGGCACCAAGAAGAGGAAAGTAAAGAGGAAGATAAACCTAAGAAAGAGTCTAAAACGAGTAAGCCTGAAATAGAATCTCATGAAGAAGAAGAAGAAGAAGAAGGTCCTGAGGAACATAAGCATGAGACTAAAGAAGAGGACAGCCCCAAGAAGCGCACACCCACCAAGTCTCCAATCAAAGACACAGTGTTCATTTGAGATTCTGATGAAGAAGAAGGAGAAGACAAGAGAACATAGCAAGAAACTCCAGGCAATAAAGAGATTGAAGTCAAGAGGAATGAAGAAGAAGGTGATCATGAATCACCCAAGGAAGAGTCTTAGATGCCTGAGTGGCTGGAAAGGAAATTAGAGAAGAAGACCCCTACCTTAAAAGCTCCAAAATCAAGATTGGAGGCCATCTTGGCCTATACTTAGATCAGAACCAAGAAAGAAAAGAAGCCTAAAATTAGATCCAAGCTGACAATGGATGCCTCTGGATCTAGAACTGTGCAAGTAGCCACACTGGTGGTGGGAGAAGAAGGAATAAGCTGCAACATCTCCACCATCAACTTGGGGATAGCTTCTAGAGAGCAAAAAATAGATCATCTCCAGGAGTCCATTGCCAAAGTGGTACATTTTATACAAAAGGATAAGGTCTCCAAGGAAGAACTCAAGGCACAGGTGGCTAATTTGATAGCCTATATTCAACAATGGTCATCCATGAAAGAGTTTCCCATGACATCCTCGACTCTGCCACAACTATTGTCTAAGGAGAAAATTGAAAAACTTGAGAAAATGGAGAACTAGACTACAACCATGGAGGATTGGTTCAAAAAAATCCTATATGCTAGAAACATGGGCATTAATTGTGTTGTCAAGATGGAAATAAGTTCTTGGAAGTAAAAACACACCTAGAGGGCACGAGGAATTTTTGCACTGACTTCCTAGGGATATATGGGTCCACTTATCCTAAGATTGAAGCCATCCTCAAGGTACTTCAGAAAACATGGGAAAAGGAGCTTGCATTCACAAAGGACAATCACTAGATGGTTGAAATTTGGAAGATAGACTTTGACCATAGAAAGGAAATACTAGAACAGGTGCTCTGCAAGGTGGAACCTTACATCAATTAGGCAAAGGATGTTAGGATTGATTTTATTCAGTATTTGAAGTTAATTGTAGATTATGTCATGCTCGTTGTCGAGATTGATCCAAAAAAGATAAAGCCTTATTTCCAAAAGAAGATGGAAGATGGAATGTCGGGCAAGCTCACCATAGATTTCATGAGTTTTGCTGCTCGAGCTTTCACCCAATCTGAACAAGTTAGGGACAACACTACTAAGTATGATTGAGATTGGGATATGCTCGCAGACTAGTCCAAGTAGTGGAACTACCAAGTGCTCCAATCTAACATAATGGAGGTCGATAAACTCCAAGCATTAATCAGCGAGCTTATGGAATATGACACTTTGAAGAAGCATGAAGGGAACCCAATCATTGATAGCAAGCTCCTTATAGAATAGTTTCAACAAAGGAAATCAGCTAGAAGACAAAGTGTTACAGTGTTGCCATATACGCACAAAATAGGGAAAATACAAAGATGTAATTTTAAATTGTAATATATTTGGGGGTAGGTGAAACCCTACTTTGTATTGAATCCTAGCCACACAATGAAAATCATGCTTGGCCATTCATTTTTCTTTTTGAGCACTATAAATAAGGGGTCTCCTCTAATTTTCAAGAGAGAGTTTAGTTGTTGTAAAGGCATGTTGTAGAAATTTTAATAGAAATTCATTGACTTTGGTGGATTCTTGAGTTTCTTTGCATGTTACATGGTTCATCTCCCATAGGTAGCTTATTTAGATAGATTTATTTTGTTGTTCTTCATGGCTTTAGATTGCTTTGATAGATTAGTTAATGTTGTTTAATGGTTGTGTAAATTTTTGTTGTGTTGATGTCTTTCTTGCCCATACTTTTTATTGTTTGTTGATGGTAGATAGCAGTGTAAAGTTAGTCTAGGCATAAACTAAAGTTGTCCCAAACTTCTATCTTTTATTCATGCATGTTTATGGTGAATGAATGGTTGAATATTTGTAGTCCTTAGAAGCTTGCACAAGTTTCATGACACTGTGAGTCAATCTAGTTAAGTGAAATTTTGTTTTAAGGAAGCTATCCACAGTAGAACCCTCCATGATCACTATTCATTACTAGTTTCAGATCCAGGAACCTCTTCTCTTCCTTTCCCTTTTCTCTTTTTTTTAATAAGTAGCCTATGCTAAGGTTCATTGCACATTGTAAAGCCAAATCTTTAAAAAAAATAGGATTTTATGATTGTTGTTCGAACATGTAGCAAACTGTACTCTAACTTCCCATCTAAGAAACTCCATTTTAAGATTCATCTCATATCTAGCTAAACTTCGTAAGCTGCTCTATGATTACTAGAAAAATCACATCAAAATATCAACTAATAAATTCCATGCACATCATGATCTGACATCCGAGAAACCTTGGGGTAGTGATTGGTGATTTTCTTGCGTATTTCTACCTTTCAAGAGACGTAGTGCACCTACACACTGCCTACATATTGAGAAAGTGTACAAAACACCCATCAACAGAATTGGCGCTAGAAGGAGGGCTGAAGAGTTAAGCTGGATCAAATTAGATCGTTCTCCCCTAAAAGATTCCAAAGAGTTTTAAGGTCTACACCAAACAAAGGGGAGTTTCAAGAGTTACAACCCCTCACGAGGGCTAAGCGAACCAAGGGAGGGGACACAACCTCTTCCTCTTCCTCCATCACCTACACATCTCTTCCACCTCCCCCTTCCTCCACCTTTCCTCCATCCTTTACTCAGCCACTCCAAACTGCCTTCAGGCCTCATCCATCCCACAGTCAAGGTGTTGCCCCTCTCCCTTCCCTCCAAGTCTAAGGCGCAATCCCAACTATCACTACCCCTATGCAGCCCCAAGTCACTGTCCAGTAGCAAATACCACCTTCGCCTCCCCTCATGGATTGGCTGGGGAATAACCCTTCTCCATTGCACTTCAATGCCTACCATGATATGCCTAAGAATCTAGAGAGATTTTGTATGAAGTTTAATCCTTAGGATCTGCAGAGGATAGCTGAAGAACACATCAAGATCTTCCAAACAACGCTAAAACACATGCAAATCGATCAGGAGGATGTGGTGTGTAGTATTTTCCCTTATTCTCTAGGAGAAGAATCCTTTTATTGGTATATCAATATACCAACGGGGACCATCACCTCTTGGAACCTTTTGAAGAGTGCCTTCTTGAGGAAATACAAGATCACAGTTAATCCTTTAGACTTATACCAACAATTCATATCTATTCACAGGGAGGTTAATGAGTTGATAGGCTCATTCAATGATCAACTCCATCGGGCCTACACAAGGTTGCAAGCCCCATATACACTCGATGATGCTATTGTTTTTCCAATATACTATGCTACCTTAGACAATCTCATTGTAGCGTTTGTGAATAGACTTAACACAACACCTGCCAGACTGGTGGAGGCTTATGTTGAGGCAGTTAAAGCCAGCACAAACTTGGAGCAAAAAAATTTTGGTCCCTTACCTTCCTTAGGGCTAGTTTCCCATCCCATGTAGATTCAAGGGCTCAACCAAGCATTCTCTCATCAGATGCCTCTTATGAACTAGGTGCCTCAGCTGCCCATAGTTCCTCATCCAGGACATCCCATGAATCAAGCACCTCTAGTGCCTCATTATCTACAGCCCCAATAGCAACAAGCATATCTGCAGTAGCCTCAAGTGCCCCTATACTTGCAAGGGCTTGAATTTTTGTCTTCCCAGCAAAATCAGTCGGTGGCACAACCTATCAAAACACCGCAGCCAAGTCACACTGAGAAAGATCAGCTTGATGAGTTGATGGAGATGATAAGGAAATTTTCCACAAAGATAATGCATTTAAGAATTCATAACAGTTAGCTACAAGCTTCCCAACGTAGCATTCAAGCCAACCTCAATCGAGATGGCAATCTTCCTTCAGAACCAAGTCACACTGAGAAAGATCAGCTTGATGAGTTGATGGAGATGATAAGGAAATTTTCCACAAAGATAATGCATTTAAGAATTCATAACAGTTAGCTACAAGCTTCCCAACGTAGCATTCAAGCCAACCTCAATCGAGATGGCAGGGATAACTGAGATAGCAGGGATAATCATGATGTAGGATCGTCTAGGCAACATTATGAGTGAGGACAGGCCTCTAACCAGAATTATGAAAGGAGACCTTCACAAAGATAAAATAGAACATGGAATACCAGGCCCAACAATGGAGGTGTTCCTACTTCGTTGGATCAACCTACTAGCATGGAGAAGATGACTACTAGTGCATACCTTACTGAAGCAGCTCTCTCTGATTGGTGTCAAATTCACAAAACTAGCAGACACCTCGAATTGGACTGCCTCGAATTCCTCACAACTGCAGAAATCTTCCAAGTCAAAGTCCAGAATGCCATGAACAATGTTGGATGTCGTGACATAGTCCCATCTAAGCCCTACGACTCCTCTCTCGTGGTTAATTTAGCGCCATTCCCACAAAGTGAGACCAATGTCCCAGAATACGAGGATGCTCCACCAAAAGAGGATGAAATCCAAGAGGTAAGTAGTGAAAAAACCTTGGCTCAACTTTTTGATTCATTAGACAATGGTCCAATAGATGAGGAGAAATTATATGAAGATGAGGTTCATATGTTCCAATAAAGAGCGACTCCCTATTACCTTAGGAATAGGCAGGTGGGTGGACCTTTTACGACCTCCACTCCATCCAATTACTTCAACACTCTACCTGACCCCAATGCCAGTAATAATCCCAGTCTTCCTCATGTGCTTACTCAATACCTCAACAAGGATAGGCCATCAAACTAGCCACAAAACCAACCTCAAGGACAACCCCAAAATCAATCAAGCCAAACACAAGCCCAACCCACTAGCTCTACCATAGGTAGAGCCTTTGAAATTGAAATTGAACAAATGGGTGAATATGTCGCAAAGGAGTTCAAAAAAGTTAAGATTAGCTTGTCTTCCTTTGAGTTACTTAAGGTTCCTGTAATTAGGCATGCCTTCTTTAGACTTATTAATGGGACTCCTTCCTCTAAGGAAACACAGGAAATACCAACCAAGAGAGTCACTTTTGAAGACCCTCCAAGTGAGCTTGTCATTCAGCAAATACATGGCAAGAAGAGTGATCCACCTCAAAATGTAAGCAACCTACAAAGGAATCAAATCATAACAATAGGAAAAAGCCCAAGGATCAGCCCTCTAGGTAGGATAAGGATAGGGTTGGCAACAAGAACAAATATCAAGTAGCTCAGATGGATACACCTATGGGCCTCTTCCAAGGAAAGTTGGAAACACTGCCCTTCCTCACCACCATTCGAATATTTGGAAAGAATTTGTGCAATTTCCTACTTGATTTAGGAGCATCAGCCAATGTCATTCCCCTAGCAGTGTGCAAAGCCCTTGGGATTGCCCCCATGCCTTCAAGAAGAAAAGTGACTCAACTGGACAAGACAGAGGTTAACATAGTGGGAGAAATGAATCAGATCCCAATGCAGATCATTGTAGATCCAAGGGTACAGTAGGTCATTGACATTCAGGTGGCAGACATCCCTGACACCCATGGAATTATCCTTGGGTGAGACTTCACTATAACGCTAAATGGATATGCTGCAATGGATCACTCTCACATGTGGCTACCATGGAAGGGATTGTTGAATCAAATCTGTATAGATCATACGCCACGCATGAAGTTCATGATTATTGAGTACAACAACTATACCAACGAGGTGTTGTTTGTTGAAACAGAGTTGGGGAATTATTTCCCTTTTGCTTATCAAGAAGAAATAGAGCCTCAAGAAGAAGAATTAATTACAGAAGTCTTCTTACTCCAATGCAACCCTCCAGTTGATTTGGCCCATACACCTTAGAGCACCGAAGTGCTAGTAGAACCTAAAGATGGGGAGTCCCTTGAAGATGTCGCTCTAGGATTGTTGGATAGATTCTGAGACTTTATGGGAAAATGCATGTAGAATCAGCTTAGCTTGGGTGAGAGAATGAATTTCCAAGAGCTCATGTTGCCTAATTGGTGCAAGGTACACAATGCTGCCCACTCTGAGTTTGAGTGTTGTTTGTGTCAAGCAACAATGGAGCATATCAAAGCAAGGGTCACCCCCAAAGAAGAACTATCGATGGAGCAGCTTGTTGCTGACTCCAATCAGTCAACACCTACCAAGTAAACCTATGATGTAAGTGTGAAACCAAAGGAAAGGCCACGCCTCATCGGCCCCAGAGTCAAGGACTTGCCTTGGTTCTGGACTCTATGCTTTGATGGGTCCAAGTCCAAACAAGGAGTCGATGCCAGATTCGAGCTTATCAGCCCTACGGGTAAGACCTACTTTGTTGCCCATAGACTTCAATTTTATTGAACCAATAATGTAGCAAAATATGAAGCCTTAGTTCATGGTCTCTTAATGGCTTTAAGAAAGAACGTTAAAATGCTACAAGTCTTTGGTAATTCCAAATTTGTGGTCAAACAAGTCATAAAATTGTACTCATGCCATGACAAAAGGTTGGAAAACTATAGGCATAGAGTTTGTGATCTTTTAGAAGGTTTAGATGCATTTAATATATAGTTGATGATTTGGCTCATGCAGCCAGCACTTTGCAACCCCTATCCCTGTCTGGCCTCAAGAAGTTCACTATGGAGTTGACCTCTACCCCATTTGTACCAGATAACATCACTCATCTCTAGGTATTCAATGATGATAAACATATCCTGGAATTCATTACAAGTTTTGATGTGTTTACAACACAAATAATTGATGATTCTGATCCAGAAGAAGTTGAGTTAGATATAGAAGGGGTAATTAACCTCAAATCCAACACTATTCCATGAGGTATGGTTCATCTTGAGCACATATTTGACTTGGATCATATTAGAGATTAGGAATATCAAGCAAAGAAAGATTCCATAAATAACTAATACGGCATCCATAACCTCCGAACAGTCAAGGAAATCAAGAATGTTTTTATTGGAAAGGTGTGTACTGCAAAAGAAAAGAAAGGTTGTTGATGCTTTGTGAAATTATCACGATGTGGTGGAATAGAGATATGAAGATCTGAAGACTTATGACACTTCCATCATCACACATACCATCCCCCTCAAGCCCGATGTGCAACCATTCCGACAGAGACAATGTCCTATCAACACCTTATTCTAGCCCATCATCTACAAAGAGGTGTAGAAACTACTTTCAACAAGGATTATCTTCCCAGTAAGGCATTCCACATCGGTGGCCAACTTGGTTTCGGTGAGGAAAAAGAATGGAGAAATCAGATTGTCCATGGATTTCTGCAATCTGAATAGAGCTTCAGAGAAGGACAACTATATAGTGCCTTCATTGGATGAGGTACTACAAATCATCAATGGTTCGCAAATGATGTCCTTTCTTGATGAATATTTCGGATACAACCAAGTCATGGTGTAGTACAAAATCATCACAAGACAACATTCACCACCAAGTGGGGCACCTTTGCCTATAGACGAATTCCATTTGGGCACATCAACGTTGGTGCCACCTTTCAACATGCCATGGACATTGCCTTTAGAGACTTGATTGGGAAATGCATAATCATCTAAGTGGATGACTTGACTGTGTTTTCAAGGAAATAGAGTGATCATGTCTCTGACTTATGTAATTTTTTTCAAAGATGTTGAGAATTCAGAGTTTCTCTCAATCCAAAGAAATGCATCTTCAAAGTTACAGAAGGGAAATCGCTAGGGCATGTTATCTTAGAATGAGGCATCTCCATTGACCCCGAGCACATCCAATCCTTACTGAAGATTTAGTTGTTGGATAGCAAGAAAGAACTCAAATCTTTCTTCAAAAATATTAATTTCATTAGAAATTTTATTATAGGTTTTGCTAAAATTGTCAAGCCACTGAACACTATGTTGAAACAAGATGCTAAGATCGAATGAACTCCCGAAGCAAAGCAAACCTTTGGAGAAATTAAGTAGGAAATTGCTGAAGCACCTATCCTGGTTAGCCCAAACTATATGAAGCTATTCTACATTTATTCCATTGCTTCAAATCACTCATGTGTCAGCATTCTCACCCATAAAGATAATGATGGAAATGAGCACGTGATCTCCTTTATGAGTGCCCCCTTGAAAGATGTTGAACTAAGGTACCACAATGTAGAAAAGAAAGTGTAAGCCCTTGTTAGAGGAGTTAAGAAGTTCAGACACTACATCCTATGCAATAAGGTGTTCACCATTGTCCCCAATCCTGCAGTGAAGACATTGCTCATGCAAAATGAATTGGGGAAACGAAGAGCTAAGTGGGTCACCCTATTGCAAGAATACGACATGGAGATTCAGCCCATGAAGTTGGTCAGAGGAAAAGCAATCACCCAAACGATAGTTGAGGCAGCAACTGATGCAGGACCTGAACTTACAATGCAGTAGTATCAGCTTGAGGACATTTCCCTGGGGGAGAGGTACGATGACATAGTCTACTATTTGTTGAACCACAAATTCTCGCCTCGCTTGCAAGGAGTTCAAAAGAATGCTCTTAGGCTGAAAAGTAGCAGCTACATGTTGCAAGGATCCACACTGTACAAGAGAAATCATGAAGGTATCTATCTGAGATGCCTTGGCAAAGAAGAAGCTGACCAAGTTCTAAAAGAGTTTCATGACAAGTATGGCACTAGTCATGGATCAAGTCCTTCCACCGCACATCAAATCCTATGGGTAGGTTACTATTGGTTGACAGTCTTCAAGGATGTGCACAACAATTTCTATACATGCCACCTATTTCAAACCACTGCAACCAAAGAAAAGAAAGTTGCTATCCCGTTGCAACCAATCTTGGAGTGAGACCATTTGTGCAATGGGGTCTTGACTTCATTGGTTCGGTAAGCCCACCGTCATCTAGAGGAAACAAGTACATTCTAACTACTTCTGATTATTGCACTAGATGGACATAAACCATTGCATGTAGGCAATGTACAACTGAGGTAGTTACGAATTTTATTGAAAGTTTCATTTTAAATCATTTTGGTTGACCCTATGCTTTGGTGTGTGACAATGGCCTTGCATTCTCCTCACTTAGGTTTTCCAGTTGGGCCTTTGACTATGGAATTGCCCTCAAATTATTATCCAAATTTTACCCCCAGGGCAATGGCCTGGCTGAATCCACCAATAAGAACCTGATCACTGTAATCAAAAAATTTCTTGACAAGAATCCCAAGGACTAGCACACCCAAGTCTATTTTTCCCTCTGGGCAGGTTGCACACATCACAAGGCTACACTTGGTGATTCTCCTTTCCATATTGTCTATGGCCTAGAACCAATATTCCCAATCCACTTGAAGATTCCCACCCTCCAATTTATCAATGACTTTTATGAAGGATGGGATCATAGAGAAGCTCGCTTGGCTGAGCTATTACACTTAGAAGAAGTGGGTGACCGAGCAATAGAAAACTTTTCCAAACATTGAGGCATAGTCAAGAGATGGTTTGACCGTCGAGCCAAAGTTAAGGCCTTTAGAATTGCAGATTTAGTCTTGTGTTGGGACAAGGCCCATGAGAAGAAAGGTGGGCATGAAAAATTTGACAAGCTCTGGCTTGGCCCCTTTCAAATAGCTAAAATCCTGGGAGAATGCTTTTCGCTTAAAGACTCTAACTAGTGAGGATATCTCATTGCCCATCAACGGGTAGCACTTAAAATATCACTTCCAAGCCTAAGCTCTTTTGGAGTTGTCCCTGTAAATACTTGTACATAGGTTAGAGTAGGCTACTCTTGGTTTGCTTTCCTTTTGCCCCTTTGCGTTGCTTGTGTTTTTCCCATTTCCTTGTTATTTTGCTTTAACGAGGGGGTTCTTCATTTTTGTTGTGGTGGTTGTGCTTGTTCAATGAACAGTTCACTTTGTTGCCCATCCTTAGTGTTATTTGACTAAATATTCACTCTCAACCCTTAGCCTTTGATAGCAACCTTGGAATGACTTCCTCATTTGAACTCTACCTTAGAACTTGACCCTTGGTTGAATCCTTCTACGTTCATCTCGAATTCTACACCAAACACATATTAATTATTTCCAAAGGACTATGCAGCAGCTGTTATGGCAGCTTAGTAAGAAAAAATCTTAAATATGTTCTAGTGACCACTGTGGTCTCCAAACCCATAGTAGGCTTCAGTGCTTACACGGTTGAAAGAAAAAGAAGAAAGTATTAAAAGAGGTATCATAAGAAAGAAAATAAAATAAAATGATAAAATCAAGCAACTGTATGGGTGTGCAGGTAACTCTACCAGGGCCATGGATGCCTGGCAGGCAGTAAAGCAATATCCATGGGTCATAGCGAAAACTCCGTTGGGGCTATGGATGCCTAATTGGCAGCGGGGCAATGTCCAGGTTACTTTTGGAGTCAGACGATTCATGTAGCTTTCTTAGTCTAATTAGCTACTATTTGTTATGGTTTCTAAGGAAAAGGAAATAAATTCAATGAACACACACTTCTGAGATGTTTCGTAGATTGACTCAACTAAGGATCTCGTTCTCCCGGTTCACTTTTGAAGTTGGCCCCTAGTCTACGAAACCAGAGATTCTAGGTTCTTAATGAATACTTATCCTTAGAATGCTCGAGAGTGTTCCCCAATAGATTCTCCATTTTTTTCCCCTCGACACACATGCCTCGTTCGGAATGGGGACCCTCTTTCCTTCACTTTATTGGGTCATTTTGTCATCACCTCATTTTGTGTGCCCCCCTATTTTGGTGTCACAAGTGGTTTTTGAGCCTTGAAGGAGTCATCTTAAGTTGACCATGTTTCCCCCCTCAAAATTTTCTAAGTCCTAAGCCCTCACAGAGGTCTCCTGGTAGTTTTCCTTTGCCTCTCAAAATGACATCCCTGGGGCCCTACGGGTCCGCCCATGTAGGCCTCCCCTTGCGGATTTCCCTAATACCTTTGTCATTTCAAATAGCTGAAAGACCACGTCTGTTCACAACCTGGGACCCGCCTTCCAAATTGTCATTCCCATCACCAACTCAGTGGCTAACCCACGACTGTCGTTCACTCTACAGAATCCACCCTTCCCATGGCCACTTTCAAAATTTGATCATTTCACCAACTTTTGGAGTTGTTGTACCTGCATTAATTAAGAAAATTTAATGCACTAAAATCTATAAATAGTTGAGAATGAAATGTCATTTTCACCCAACAGTTTAATCAGAGTGAGTTAGGGCCACCCTTAAACACCACCACCACGCCCGTTGAACCAGTTTGTTGATTCCCATCATTTGATTGATGTTGGTTCGTCCTCCTTCATCAGATTCCATAGATTTGTTTTCCACCATGCATCTCGTTTCATATTTTCCTTCGTTTCTTCAAAATCTATTAATATTTCTAAGGAAAAAACTTAAAGATTACCTAGAACAACCTCCGACACATACACCCACCTTTTAAAAATTGGACAAACCTTAAAGATCATTGGTAGGAGGCTTCTGGAACTTCATCTCACTGTGTTCATTCTTGGGCCAAGGCTTTCACTTAACATAGGCCCGCAATCATTCCTCGACCATGAGCATTTCTTTAAAATTGTTTAGCATTCAAGACAGAATTTTCACCTATTGGATCCTACATCGCAAAAACCCCCTTCAATGTGGACATTTAAAACCTAATCAAAATTCACAAGTGAAACATAAATCTAGCGTCCATCGATCCTGTCGGGTCTGCATCTGTGGATTTCCTCTCACGGAATGCCCCTTAGTGTTTGTCATTTCTAACGACTATTAGACCTCAACCTTCTGACTCGCAAGATCCACTCTAACGATTGCCCATTGAGTTCAAAGTTGTCAAAATCCTAAGGTGCATGCACTTTGTGAGTCTCCACCCTCAGACTTCCGTCCACAGGACTCCGTCTCGACTCTGTCATTCCTAATGAATGTCGGTGTCTGCCCTTCTGCACCTCAAATTCCAACCTCCCTGACGTCGTCTTGTCCTCTAAAACTTGAAACCACTAACTCCTTCCTACGAACTCCGCTTTGTGGGTTTCTATCTATGAGTTGTCATGGATAATTTACCATTTATTAACTGACATCAGCTACCATCCCTCCACATTGCGAATCCCGCACACATCAATACCATCTGACTTTTCCTCATGGGTTTCCTTCACCAGGATTTCACCCTAGCATTACCATTGTGAACAAAAAAGAGCCTCTGTCAGCCTACTATGTAGAGCCCGATCCTTCCAAAGCTGCCTGATGAACAATGAATGAAGAATAATACATGTGCCTATTGAGGACCCGGTCCCGCAGGTTTCCCCTGTTGGACCGTCATCCAGATTTTTCCGTTGCAAATGGTTATCACATGTCATCCACCCACGCTTGCTCACCCATAGTAGATTCATTCTCAAAATAAGGTGAGACTGCCTTCCAAACCTGTGGGCCCCACAGGGAGAAACGTTTCCTATGGGTTTCCATGTCACTAGTGTTGTTCTCTATGGTGGACTTCCAAATGGCTATGACACTCACTGCCTCTGATTGCTCCACACCCGAGTGACTAAAAGATGATCCAAAAGACTTCTAACCTGAAAAAAACACTTCAACCCACATGCCAAAATGGCATGTTCTCCTTAATGGACCCCACAACTTGACCAAGTCCTAGGGTGGGTGGAATGTTGTAGGCCGCACTGTCCTATTTTCCCTTCAAAAACAACTTTCAACTCAAGGAGGTCTACACCCCTAGGCCCGCATAGCCTTAACTCCCCTAAATGAGCTACTAATGATGATCTAGAAAGCATGATAAAACCCTTGGATGATGTTTTACCTAATATAATGTTATTTTATAGGGTTTTGACTAACGTTCCATGTATTTTATGCTTGAATGTGTTTATTACCCCTTTGGTTATAGGATATATGAAATCGGGCGCGGGACCTTCAGAAATAGTCATGGAGAAAGAAAAAGGAAAGAAAACAGGAAAGGAACCTCATGGGAAAGAAGATAAGGACTAGATGAAATATCAGTTCTAGGGGGTACCCCTCCAAAGTTACCACAACCTAGAAGGTCACAAATACCAACATCGAACACATAGACATCAATGAATTCAAGCAGAGAGTCTGAATCAGCCCCAAAACACAAAATGTGTGAAACATCAGAGCCAGTGAAATAGCTAAGGCTATGGACTTCCTTCCCACCCTCATTTCCCTTGAATTGGTGATGGCCTACAAGGAGGCCTATCAGGAGGAAACCAAAACTATAGTAGATAGAGATGGAAATGTTTTGGCTGACATGTCCAATAAGGCAATAACAAAGACTTTCCATATCCCTACCTTCAGGGAGATGGAGCTGCCAACCATGGGTGATGGCAAAGCTATGTGGGACAAAGATCCCCTTAAATGTAAAAGGGTTATTAATCAGTAATGGCTAGAGGAAAAGAGGGGTAGTGCTGCAAAGGTTCCCAAGAGCTCTTTCGCAGTGACTTTTATGAAGACTGCCACGATTTAGTGACCCTGCTAACCAGAGTAATGGTTTTCCTACTAATGGTTATTTCCAAGAATGAATGATATACTTCATCAAGGAGATTCTCCATGGAGAAACCAAGTTTTAATTAGGCGGGATAATCAATGACCGCTTCCACGAGCAATTCATGGTCATAAAGAAAACCTTTAAATTTTACATGACATCCTACTTGGTCTATTCACTAGTCGAACAGGCACAATACAAAGATTTGTTCAAAGATCCATATGAGGAATCATGAAGGGAGCTGAAAGTCTATGATAAATACCCTTAGTTACAATTTAGAAACTTTAAGAGGGATTATTGCATGATCAACGACGCTTTCATAGGTCAGATCATCAGATTGCTTGAGGGTGACTTCAAGAGGAGAGTCTCTCACAATGCCAATGCATTTATGAAATACTTTTCCTTTCTATTCATCCAGTATCCAAAGTTCACATATATTCATGCAGAAAGATTTTCAAAAAGACCCTACAAGCTGCCCCAGTATCCCAATGACCAAATCATGCTATTAGAGCTATCTTGGCAACTACGACATATGAACACCATTTTAAATAGCAAACATATGGCAGGGATTCCTTACCCCCTTTCCTTCAGTCAAGGGCTATATGAACTGCACACCTCTCAGTGTGCCAACAATTCAGAGAAGGAATCAACTGAATACCATTCTAGGCTCCACACAGCCTGGCCATGAATGGATCCTTATGGCCATATCCAGAAGGTACTTGGACCTGAGTATGCCCATCTACATAGTGTCAAAGACTTATGGATTAATTGCAAGGATGATAATGAAGTGCACATGAGGCACTATATGCGAATGACTGCATATTTCATAAAAAGATTCAATCTATTCCTCGTACCAGATCAGGTGGAGGAGGATGAAAGTACAATCATGGATCCTCGGTACAACACAATTGCCAATCTCCCACTACCACTGATTGACTGGGATGAATAGGAGGTCAACGGCCTCGACATTTTAACCAAGCCAGTCGATGCTCAGACAAAAGAATGGATTGACGAGCAAGTTGCCCAATTGAAGCAACAAGGAGTTACTTTGACCTATGAGGGGCTAGAGAGTGAGCCAGCGAGCAAAATAGACAACGGGACAGTTGTTGCCCCATCAGGAGAGGCTTCAAAATCCCCTCTAGTTACCAGGTCAAGGAAAAGAAAAGAGACTAATGAGCAACAACCCAATCCCAAGGTATATGCTAGAAAGGATTTAGAAGGTCAACCTTCCAAGAAACACAAAAGATCAGGCAATTTCACAGAGATTCCTACTATTCAAGAAGATCCACTCCATGAGGGAGAGGAAATGGAGGTTGAGCAACCAAAATATTTGTCTGTTGCCCCCACTATTGTTGCCCCTCTGCCTACTTCTCAAGCCATGGTAGATACTTCCCTGCCTGCGATGGATATCTCGATCCACCTTGCTTCTTCTTCACCTACTAGGCAGGTTGTAATGATTGACTCTTCTTCTGCTACCACCTCTCCACTCTCTTCCGCTTCCATTTCCCCAACCACATCACTTTCATTAGTGACAGCAACAAGGCCAATACCCACACTCTCACTTCCACAGGCCTTCCCATGGCATAAGCACAATGTTCCCACTAAGCTTTCATAGGTTTTGATGAGTCCAGCCATCCAAGTTGCCCTGGCTCAGGTTCTAGCCAACATTCCTGCCTCAACCCCTCTAACTAAACCTCCAAAGATGAAATCCACATTGAAAATATCGGAGGAGTTGGAAAGGTAGGAAAAGGAAATGACAAGGGTGTTGTAGGAGGAAGCAAATGATTACCATGAACACTGAGAGCACTAGCACTTACAAATTGATAAGGTGGTTCACGAAGGAGAAGAAACAAAGTCTTTTGAGAGTGATGAAGAAGAAGATGCCAATGCCAGATACATTGTGGAGACTTTCGGCATAGACTTCGAGGAAGAGTTGGCTCAACAATTGAAGGATGCTAGAGAGGAAGTAGAAAAGCCACCTTTTGAAGAAGAAAGGGATCCAAGTGATAAAGTGGAGGAATACTCTAAGCCTCCAACTAGACAAAGGTAAGAAAGCTCCAAGTCTAATGAAGAAATGTCTCTCTCGGGGAACAAGAAAGACAAGAAAAGAAAGAGCAAGATGTGCCATCTCGGCACGAGGAAGAGGAAAGTAAAGAGGAAGATAAACCCGAGGAAGAGTCTGAAATGGGTAAGCCTGAATTAGAATATCACAAAGAAGAAGGTCCTAAGGAACATAAGCATGAGAGTGAAGAAGAGGACAGCCACAAGAAGCGCACACCCACCAAGTCAGGAGGAATGAAGAAACTCCAAGTGATAAAGAGATTGAAGTCAGGAGGAATGAAGAAGAAGGTGATCATGAATCACCCAAGGAAGAGTCTCAAATGTCCAAGTCATTAGAAAGGAAATTAGAGAGAAGACCCCTACCTTAAAAGATCCAAAAGAAAGATTGGAGGCCATCTTGGCCCGGATTCAAATCAGCACCAAGAAAGAAAAGAAGCCTAAAATTAGATCCAAGCTGACAATGGATGTGTCTGGATATAGAACTATGCAAGTAGCCACACCAGTGGTGGAAGAAGAAGGAATAAGTTACAACATCTTCACCATCAAATTCGGGACAACTTCCAGAGAGTAGAAAATAGATCATCTCCAAGTTCGTTGCCACAGTGGTACATTTGATACAGAAGGATAAGGTCTCCAAGGAAGAACTCGAGGCACAGGTGGCTAATTTGACAGCCTATATTCAACAATGGTCATCCATGAAAGAGTTTCCCATGACATCCTTGACTCTGCCACAATTGTTGTCCAAGGAGAAAATTGACAAACTTGAGAAAAGGAAGAACTGGACTACAACCACGGAGCATTGGTTCTAACAAGTCCTATATGCTGGAAACATGGGCATTAATCATGTTGTCAGGATGGAAAATAGGTTCTTGGAAGTACAAACGCACCTAGATGGCACGAGGAAGTTTTGCACTGACTTCCCAGGGATATATGGGTCCAATTATCCTAAGATCGAAGTCATCCTCAAGCTGCCTCCGAAAAAATGGGAAAAGGAGCTTGCATTCACAAAGGACGATCGCTAGCTAGTTGAAATGTGGAAGATGGACTTTGACCATAGAAAGGAAATACTAGAATAGGTGCTCTGCAAGGTGGAACCTGAAATCAAGTAGGAAAAGGATGTTAGGACTGATTATATTCAATATTTGAACTTAATGAAAAGTTATGACATGCCCGTCGTCAAGATTGATCCAAAAAAGATAAATCCTTATTTCCAGAAGAAGATGGAAGATGGAATGTCAGGCGAGCTCACCACAGATTTCATGAGTTTTGCTACTCGGGATTTTTCCCAATCTGAACAAGTCAAGGACAACACTGCTAAGTATGATGGAGATTGGGATACGCTCACAGACCAGTCCAAGCAATGGAACTACCAGGTGCTCCAATCTAACATAATGGAGGTTGATGAACTCCAAGCATTAATCAACAAGCTTTTGGAGTATGCCACTTTGAAGAAGCAGGAAGGAAACCCAATCATTGATGACAAGCTCCTTATAGAATAGCTACAGCAAAGGAAATCAACTAGAAGACAAAGTGCTATAGTGCTACCATATAAGGACAAAATAGGGAAAAGACAAAGATGTAATTTTAAATTATAATATATTTGCAGGTAGGTGAAACCCTAGTTTGTATTGAATCCTGGCCACACAATGAAAATCAATCTTGTCCATTCATTTTTATTTTTGAGCACTATAAATAGGGGGTCTCCTCTCATTTGCAAGAGAGAGTTGAGTTGTTGTAAAGGCATGCTGCAGAAATTTTAATAGAAATTCATTGACTTTGGTGGATTCTTGAGTTTCTTTGCATGTTACATGGTTCATCTCCCATAGCTAGCTTATTTAGATAGATTTATTTTGTTGTTCTTCATGGATTTAGATTTCTTTGATATATTAGTTAATTTTTTTCAATGGTTGTGTAGATTTTTGTTGTGTTGATGCCTTTCTTGCTTATACTTTTTGTTTTTTGTTGATGGTAGATAGCAGTGTAAAGTTAGTCTAGGAATAAACTAAAGCTGCTCCAAACTTCTATCTTTTATTCATGAATTTTTATGGTGAATGAATGGTTGAAAATTTCCAGTCCTTAGAATCTTGCACAAGTTTAATGACACTATGAGTCAATCTAGTTAAGTGAAATTTTGTTTTAAGGAAGTTATCCATAGTAGAACCCTCCATGATCACTGTTCATTGCTAGTTTCAGATCCAGGAACCTCTTCTCTTCCCTAACCTTTTCTCTTTTTTTTAATAAGTATCCTATGCTAAGGTTCATTGCACATTGTAAAGCCAAATCTTAAAACAAAATAGGAGTTTATAATTGATGTTCGAACCTACAGCAAACTGCACTCTAACTTCCCATCTAAGGAACTCCATTTTAAGATTCATCTCATATCCAGCCAAACTTCGTAAGCCACCTTATGATTACCAACAAAATCACATAAAAATATCAACTAAGAAATTTTTTGCATGTCATGACCTAACACCCGAGAGGCCTTGGGGTAGCGATTGGTGATTTTCTTGCGGATTTCTACCTTTCAAGAGAGGTAGTGCACCTATGCATTGCCAATGTTGAAAAAGTGTACAAAACACCCATCAAAAAATAGAAGTAATTTTGACAAATACAAGTTAAAAAAATGCAAATTTGAACATGTTAAAAGTTACAAGAAGTATAAATCAATGCGTTCAAAGTATGGAACTATTTAATTGAATGCCTCAAAGAGATGTGTCTTCGTGGACTATAATTATTATTGGATATGCACAAAATAGATTTGTTGAAAAGGATTTACAAACTTTCCAACAAATGTAATTGGTAGGTGTATAGTCAAATCCCACAACCTTTGTTAGCATCCCTCTTCTTTGCTCCAAAATGGGAGCTTTGGAACAAGGTATGGACATCCATCAAAGCATGAAAGAACATGTGGTCTCATGGACTACAGTGATTTCCTCAAAGAAATGTGGTTTCATGGACTACAATGATTGTAGGATATGCACAAAATGGATTTGTTGAAAAGGCTTTAGAAATTTTAAAACAAATGTAATTGGTTGGTGTAAATCCAAATTCCACAACCTTTTCCAGCATCCTCCCTACCTATGTCAAAATGGGAGCTTTGGAATAGGGTATTGTTGGTATATGGCTGCAACTTTTCATGGAAGAGTTGGGAAAACAACAGGCTAAAAATGACTTGTTTATATACAACCAGAGTGTTATACATCTTGCAAAGAATTCTACCTTGCACTCTAAAACCAAACACATACAGTTGAAATATCATTTCATTCGATCAATGTTGGAGGATGGATAGGTAAAGCCAAAAAAGATACATACAAATGTCAATCCAACAAGTATGTTTACGAAGGCGATGACAAGGGAGAAGTTGAGCTCCTCTTTAGCTTTGGTTGGCCTTCAAGGTTGAATTCAAGCATAACAGAGCAACAAGGTCCAATGTGCTTATTTCTAGTGGGAGCTGTAAGTCTAGCAGTGTCATCTAGGATTAGTCTCCAACTGGGAGATTGTTTGGTGTGGAGCCTAATTAGTATCCAAGTGGGAGATTGTTGGTATGTGGTGACTGATCATGCTATACTGGGGTTTGGTGGTGGCAGCCCCAAAGGAAAAAAAAATCTCCTACTTTTTTGCATTGTCACCGAAAAAGGAAAAATCACAGAAAATGGGAAAGAACTGACTTTGTAGAACCCTAATTTGGAAGCTTCTAAGCTTGTTATAAGGGGTTGGGATGGTATTTGCAGTATGAGAAGGTGATTATTCTCGAGATTGTAATAAGTTTTTCACTAGATAATAAAATCATTAGATGGTTGTGGTTTTGTGGATGTAGCCCAAATTGGGTGAACCACATTAAATTCTCTGTGTTAATTTTTTGTGTGTTTTATTCCTCTAGTTTATTGATCAAATCTGAATTTAACTATTAAATATCTACCTTTTAACCCTAACAGGTATGGACATCCATCAAGACACAAAGGATAGAGTAATTTTGTCAGATGTGTTAGTTGCAACTACCATGTTAGACATGTATGCAAAATGTGGAAGCATAGACAAGGCACGTGAACTATTTGATAGAATGCCTCAAAGAAATGTGGTCTCATGGATTGCAATGATTGTAGGATATGCACAAAATGGATTTTTTGAAAAGGCTTTAGAAATTTTAAATCAAATGAAATTAGCTAGTGTAAATCCAAGTTCACAAACCTTTGCCAACATCCTTCTTGCCTATGCCAAAATGGGAGCTTTGGAACAAGGTATGGACATCCATCATAACATAATGGAAGGGGTATTTTTGTCAAATATTATAGTTGGAAATGCTCTGGTAGACATGTATGCAAAATGTGGAAGTATAGATAAGGCACATGAACTATTTGGTGGAATGGCTCAAAGAGATGTCATCTCTTGGAATGCAATGATTGCAGGATATGCACAAAATGGATTTTTTAAACAGAAATTGTTGTGATAGATGAAAACTATTTCCATAATTTTAAACAGGGACAATGTTCTTGAGGAGATGATTAGTGATGCTAAATGAAGCAATCTGAAAAATAGGCTTGCAATATGTTGTAGTGGCAACTACCCTAGTAGACATACCCACAAAGAGTTTGTAATGCATGTTCAAAAGTTGTAGTAATTCCCATCTTAGCTTGTTCCCCACATGAACATATGTTTAATAAGATAATAGAATACAAAATAAAATAAAGATTTTAATTGATGAATTGTAGAAAATAGATTTTTGTAGTTTATATTTGTATTGTTGATTACATTCATTGCATTGCACATCTTTCAAACTCAGAATTATTTCACATTGCATAACTAATAACTAGATGGTGATAGATGACAAAATTTCAATTACAATATAGTTTATTACAAATTCAACCTAAGTAGTTATGCAATTACTTCACATTGCATAACTAATAACTAGGAGTAGCTACCAATTGCATTAGCTTGTCATGGCATTCCATGAGACCACATTTCTTTGAGGAAATTTTTCAAATAGTTCACTACCTTGTCTATGCTACAACATTTTTCATACATGTCTACCAAAGTATTTTATCAAACAGTTCATTGCCTTGCTACTATTATCTCCTATTGTCCTGCATCTCATGGCATCTTTATCACTATCAATATGTCTAGACAGTCATGATGATATGACTATCTTTAAATCTTACTCATCCTTGAGGACCTTCATTACTTGTCCTTCCTATGACTTCCTTTAATAGTCCAAGGCTATCCTATACTCCACATTCATGATATGACTATCCTAAACTCTGTATTCATGGTCATTGTACTAAACATTATCATGACTATCCTTACATTATTGTTTCACCATCATTTTATGATGAGTGTTAAACTTATTGTTATGATTGTCCCTAGTTTTAAGAAGTGGTTGTCTCTTTCATTTGACATTGTACTTGTCACTTTTCACTACCTTTAATTATCTTTGCACAGACCACTTGACATGTATTTTAAATGACTATCTCTTGAGATGAAGTCATTACCCCTTGACATTGATTCATGACTATCCAATGATTTCTAATGGACTATGCTTTATCTTTTAACATTGATTCCTTATCTTGATTGTCACCAACTTGTGCTTAAGACTCTACACACCTGTGTCTCTTGGCCTTGTCTTAGTAGCAGATGCTTGATCACTTCCCTTTCATATATTCCTACATAGTTCACTATCCTTGTCCTATCAATCACTTAATGTATTCTTTCCATGTCACAAAACAAGAATCTTCTATCATGAACAAGGTTGTAGTATGAAGCCCTATAGCATACTTTGGGATCTACTCATTTCCTATCAAATTTCCCCATAATAACCCTTGTTATTTTCATGATGGACATAAGACAATGTATTACTCTTCAATTGGGACAAAACCTTTATGGAGTTACCCTCTCAAATGAAACATGAATGTATAACTTTGAGAGGACCAAAGCAATACCTATGGAAATATAAGGAAAAATTCTCAAAACTTGCAACATTGACATTAGAAAGGTGGGAACAAAGCTCAATAATTTGATGATCTCATAATCACATGGAAAAAACATTATTTCTTTAGGAAAACTCAAGATGAATCAGAATAAAGAAGATTTTGTGGGATGATTGAATAAATTTTCTATACTATCTTCTATATTGGTGACACCCAATAAGTCTATATTGGAGAAATTGGCTTGGAAAATGAAGGCAGTAGGGTATTTGCAAATTCAATAATTTTACTTAATGTTGTAGAATAGAAGAAAAAATAATCATTTATCTGCCACCATAGTGAAAAGTTAGCAATTGCATTTGGTTTGTTAAACATGGCCCTTGGTACAACTATTAGAGTTGTTAAGAACCTTCAAGTATGTTCTAATTTTCACATTGCATCTAAATTCATCTCCAAGATTGTTGCAAGAGAAATTATTCTAAGAGATGTCAACCATTTCCATCATTTTAAATAGGGACAATGTTCTTGTGGAGAATATTGGTGATGTTAAATGAAACAATTTAAAAAATAGGCTTGCAATGTGATCCCGCTCTCCCACAAGCACTGCAGGCATGACTTGAAGTGCTTGCGGGAGAGTGGTGTATCACCGCTCTCCCACAAGCACTTCAAGCCATGCCTGCAATGATATAGGAAAGCTTTATTCTTCTTTCTCCCCTTACATTCTATGAAACCAAAGAGATACACCTTCTTTCCTTAAAGCACTCCATCTTCTTCAAATATTTTATGGGTATTAAAATAATAAATTTTAATAAATTCTCATTCACCATTAAGTAGCACGTAATACAAAACATACTAATTAGAATTTTCTTAAATAAGCACTAGTATATGCAAAGTAGGATTCAAATTTTGTATTCTAAAGTAGAAATTACATCAAAATCTTTATCTACTTATCAATTAAGCATTTTCAAAACAAATAATGGCATACATGCAGAGTTGCAATAGGAAAATAAAAGAACATTGACCTATGAGGCAATGTCATACCTCCAAATTTGAGAAATCCCAATTAATTTTATAAACAAAATCAAGCTAGTCCACTGCATGAACAAAAAGTAACTAAATTAGGCTTGCATCACCATACGCACCCATGCAACAAAAGAATGATTAATTCTCAACACACTAGTGGAACTTTCTAACTGGCTTAAAATAGCAAGTTATAGATAAATATATATTTAAAAAATATTTAAACATTTTTAAAAGTGAATTAAAGGGTAGTTTTTAGAATAAATATCCTAGAAAGATTTCATTTGATTTCAACTTTAAATAATGGAAATAGTTACATTATAGATTTAGCAAACCAAGTAAGCTCACTTTTAGTATTAAGTCTAATTCAATTTTCCAATATAGAGATTTATTAAGACTTGTATCTTTGAACAATGTGGAGATAGAATCATTTTCATACGAACGACATAACTTTTATAAACCTTTGTGCCTACTAGAAATGCAACTTGCCATAAATCTTCCTGCAAGAAAAATCATCACCTACCATTTTAGCAAACTTTCAACATGATAAAACATTCTTTTGTCAAATATAAGAAGTACCATTACATCTAAGCAACTAAAAAAATGTGTAATTCCATTTCTTTTATGATATTGATAACATATATACATATCACTCATCACTAACAGTGGCTTCTAAACATTTTATATCAAAACTATTATATCATCCCAAAGTGATAAGAAGAATTATTGCAATTGAAGAGGTGAGCATGGTAGTGAGTATGATGGTTCATTCTTCAAAACCCAACTGTCATGGAACTTGGAAGCAATGAATTTGAAAATGAATTGATGCAATGCAGAAAGGGTGTGATTTTTCTATAGGAAATAAACCCACAGGCTCCAAGTGGGTATTTTAGACAAAGCATAAGGCAAATGGCACAACTCATATTTTATTATGCATCTTCACAAGGATTTTTTGAAGGAGTTTTCTACAGATGAAATTGAACCTTTGAATATTTCTTTGGTCTCATACATGATTTTCCTTAATTTCACTCCAATATATGGCGAAGATGACATTATAGAAGGGAGTGTATATAATTCATAAGAGAACTAGAAGGCACTCAGGACTCAGGTTCAATAGGAAAGTCCATTTCAAAGGTCACCTTCTAGAGTGAGCTAGACAATGCCATTAAAAGCATAACAGGACAGGGACATCGGGTTATAGAGGACACAATTTTTGTTCTTTAGTGAAGATTCTAAATAAATAAAAAAGTGAATTACTTTCTCCAAATGCCTATTTTCCCTTCTAAACTAGACTTGTATTCAAGTATGATATCAACTCTAGTACACAATAATGGTGGTGTACATAATCAACAGTAGCAGGTACTATATAGTAGTTGATTACAAACTACACTAGGTATGGTGATGTACAAGATAAATGCAAGTACAACAAGGCAATATTCTAAAATGTATGATGTGATAATCTTTTTGAAGACCGAGGCAAGATAGGCAAGACGGAGAAAAATGTTGTCAAATTGAAAATAATTAACAATAGATACTACATTATTGATCTCTTAACATTGTTGGGGTAGGTGTGTTAGTTTGCATATCTTATTGTAAACTCTCAAGATTGAATAATCTACAGACATTATTGTATTTGTATGTTCCATCTCTATCTTGGCTCTAATGTTGACTATAATTTTCCAGTAAATCAGATACCTAGATTTGTTGTGAGTCCTTATTATGTAGTATAAAAATTTCTAATATCCTTATTATGTAGTATAATTTTTTTCGATATCCTTATTATGTAGTATAAAAATTTCTAATATCTTTATTATGTAGTATAAAAATTTATAATATCCTTATTATGTAGTATTATTTTTTTTAAAACATCAACAAAATAGGCAAAGCTAACTTTGAAATGTAGGATAACCAACATAACCAAATGTTGTGAACATTCGAAGTGAGTGAAAAACATAAAAGCTAACTTCATAGAAATATGAGATATGTGAACTTTGAAATAATCCTCTACTATTAGCAATCACACATTAAGAATTTAAGAAGCTTTGGAAGATTGTATCCCATGGACTACAACATCATTGGGACCTCTTTGATGCCAAATGCAAGCATAAAAAATGTTTTTCTACAACACTAATTCAATTGATAGGCAAAGATATGGGTTGATTTATATTACATGACCAAAAGATGACACAAAATCAACAAATCTTTAAAATACTATAAATTGCCAAATCATTTTTTTATCATTGGTTTACAAACTTATGCATTGTAGGGAAAGGGAAAATTGGATCCCAAATAAAAGGGCCTCTCCAACATTATTCACCAAATTAAATGGGACAACACTAAGGGGTATGATTTTCTAAATAAATGTTTTAAACCTTAGCTGGATTGGTTGTAATAGGATTTAGGGCAAGCGTGAGCTCTATGGTTAATTGAAATGCAATCATTGCAGGAAACTCAAGTCCATAATTGTGTTGAAATAAAACATAACAAAATGATTCAACAACGTAAAGATTCCAAAAAATAAAATTCACTGACACCATGTGCCTCACCTCAAACTTCTGCACAAATTGTGTCGTGTTGTCGAAGATGTCAATGATAAAAAATAGGCAATAAAAGTACAAAAACCCTATCACAATATAAATTTATATAAATGATGTGAACCAAATCCAATCTTCATATAGTTGTTGCTTCAATCTATTCATAGTAAATAAAATATGAAATGATAGAAAATAGGAAATAAAAGTATCCCTACCACAAAAGAAATTTATATAAATGGCGTGAACCAAAACCAATCTTCCTACAGTTGTTGCTTCAATCTATTCACAGTAAATGAAATCTGAAAATTTGGGGAGCACTTAGATTCTTGAACTCAAGACAAGGTATTAGGTGGGAGTCGATTGTGAGACTTTTTTGCAAGCCTCGGGCTAAATGAAAAAATGAATTGTGCATGCAATACACTCCTACCCTATGTTTCCTAAAATTTCTTTTAAAATTTTGTCTTATTTGTATGCGTGACTAACTATTTGGTTTTTTTTTTGTGTGACTAAATAATTTTTTACTCGATGACCAACTGTTGGGTCATTTTCATTTGTGTAACTAAATAATTTCTTACCCATGACCAAATTAGTCATTTATTTACTCATTTATAACTATGTTACAAAAAATGAGTAGAATTTAGTCATTTTTAATTGTTGTGACTAAAATTTTTAGTCACCTAGTCATTTATTTGTCAAATTCTACTAGTGTTAGATCAATAACCATTCACAAATCCTTTACTCTGCCAATGTGATTAATAATTAAGTGCAGAAGTAGAAACTGAAAGAAGTAAAACCATACACACAATAACACTAGATTTATATGGAAAACCCAATGAGGATTATCTCACAATATAAAGAATTCCAAAACCGAATACAAAAGCTCACTACCAAGACAAGACTTACTTGTCCAAAACAGGAATCACTATCTGGAGGGCTCACTATCCAATAAGGGCTCACTGCCTGGAGGGGTCATTGCCACATAATTACAAAGAAGATAGAATAGAATTGTTATAGAGAAAAAACTATCTCAATGCAACATAGATTTCCACCTCAATTCGCTCACACACTTGCATACATGCTTGAATGATAGAGTACACCTTCAACTCACTACCTCCAGGAACTTGCCACTTGAATTTCACACTGATCTACTCAAACTTGCATCACACACACTATTTTGCATCTATCTCACATATTTCTTGCATCTATCTTGCCTCTTTCACTGTGAATTCCAATCTACACTTAGCTAATCATAAACAAAACAAACAAGGTTAGTCACATTAGCAATCATAAACTAACATTCCCTATGAGATTCTTAAGCATGTAAAGAAATGAAAAACATGAAACAAAGCTTAAAACACAAGAAAATGAGAGCATGAAATCCTATTCTAACACCTCAAACCTCATCCCATATGAGGATTGGCACTTTGATGTGGAAAGTGGCCCTCTCCCAATCCCAAGTTGATAAGCTCCAAGATCTTGATACAAAAATAATGATGTTGATGCAATAAGATGGTACATTCAAGCTAAAATGATAAGGATGCAAGTACATGTGAATGGAAAATTATTAGAGTAACAATGCATAAGGTGATGGATTCATATTCAATAGAGGAAGCCTTTATTTATAGGAAAGAAGGGTTGAAGAATGGGTAAATTTGGGAAATGTGGGACTAAGATGGGAATCAATAGCTTTGTGACATTTGTCACAAGGCTAATGAAAGCCATAGGGATATGTGCTCACACATGTGTGAGCACATTTTGGGAGAACGGATGAGTTAAGGCATGTAGGTGAGAATGTAAGGGAATGTAAGAGAATTTAAGGAATATGGTTGAGGGTGTAAGAGAATGTTGGTGAGGATGTAAGAGAGGTAAATGCCCTTGTAAGAGATAAGATGGCATGTAAGAGGTCATTTAAGGTCTTGTGTAAGAGAAAGGTGGATCTTGTAAGAGCATTAAAGACCTTTGTAAGAGGCTTTAATATTAGGATAAGAAAGTCAAATAAGTGGAGTTATTGAAGGAATATTCCTTGAGAATATGCCTTTGTGAGGAAAAATAGGCTAATTAGTAATTAAAAGAAATGAATTTCATATGAAAAATTGGTTAATAAACCATGGATTTATTTAACCAAGGTGAAGTTAAAGCTAGAGGATTGGGTAATGAGGATTAAGAGGTAGCTTAAGGTTAATTAATTAAGAATTAATTAATCTTAGGCAAGTTGGGGGATTTATGAAATTTGTTTAAATAATTGGATTTATTTAATCAAATGAGAGGACATAGGGGTTTTAATTAAATAATTTGATTTATTTAATTAAATGGAATGAACATTAGTAAGATGCTAAATTAATCTAATAAATGTAATTATTTGATTAATAGGAGAAAGTGATGAATTTAATTAAACAATATAGATTATTTAATTAAATGGTTAGTCTGAAGTGATTTAAGAGGAAATGATGTTAATCAATCAGATTCAAATGCGTAATACCAATCACGACTATTTAAGTGTCTACATTCACAAACATCTCAACTTATATTTATACCGTCTTCAATCTAAAACTCATCCAAGGTCAGCCACACACCATTTATATTAACAAATTCAAATTAGGTCAGCACCAAAACATTCTATGGTGGAATTAGAATGAGGGTGACCCAAACACATACTTAATGAGGACCTAAATAAGTCCCAATACGCTTCACGAGTAGTGTTTAACACAAGGTCAACCAACACCCATGCAAAACACATAAAACAATTAAGCACACACATCCTTAACATGATCCAATCTCTCTAGATAACAAATTTCACTTGAACATGATCTTATCAGCTTATTCTTAGAATTGCAAGTCTTGAAACCAAAATTCAGAGAAATCTAGAGCAACTACATTTCTCCTAGACCGCAGCCAAACATATTGAGAAGCATAGTACACATACTAGTGAAATATCTCACATTGTACAACAGTCCAAAAGCTTAAATTCTAGATATAGCAACTACCAACAATCATGAACAATATCTCATATCCTCACTAGCATAACAACACATCCTGGAGCATACACTAAATACCTGCAAACCTTTTTTATTACAATTTTCTCAATATCCTCAACATATACAACCAAAAACCAACTTCCATGACATCAATGACAACAACAACTAGTTGACATCAATGACAACACCTTCACACTTGCAACATTAATTTGCACACCCTTTTACTTACAAGTTGTTTCTCCTACATACACTTCTTGGTTTCACACAATTTTAGTATACCTGTCTTGGCTCTCCCTTTTCAACGTTATGGGGGGGGTTCTATTGTTGGTGCTAATGCTTCCTTGGTTTCACGTTGGAGTGATCTACCTATCTAGTTCTTGTTCCTATGTACTTTCAGATGCAACATACATCAATGCCTAGTTACATCCATTTCAGTGAGTTGGTTAGAGAATTTACCATATGGACATTCTTACATTCCTATTTTTGGAGGCAACCTTCCATTTTCATTTGATCAAAGACTACTAGGTACTTGTATTTTTAACTTGCATCTTGCATGTTGAGTAGTGTCATTTTGGTCACTCATATAGATTCATGTGTCATTTGTATCTTCAAATTCTAGATGTTTTCCTTTGTTTTCCATATGATTCGAGTATTATCGTTGGGGACACTCATGCAGATTATTGTCTCTCTAATGATTAGTGTTCTACAAACTATTTGGTACCTATATTTTTAACTTGCATCTTGCATGTTGATTAGTTTCGTTGGGGTCACTCATGTAGATTCATGTACCACCTATATATCTTTGACTTCCATATGTTTTCCTTTGTTTCCCATCTAATTCGAAAGTGTTGTTGTAGGAACTCATACAGATTATTGTCATCTTGATCCTGATATTTGTATCTTTGATTTCCAGATGTTTTCTTGTTTTTCATTCGCTTCGAGTAGTGTCATTGGGGAACTCATGCAGATTTTTGTTATCTTGATCTTGATCATCATTTGTTTCAGAGGAGGTTCTTCATTTTAGCACCATATTAGTCATCTTTTGACAACAAACTATAGCTTTTTCATGCTTCAGCGATGTTCTACATGTTCCTCTTCTTTTTTGGGACATTGTTTTGGTTGGAGCCTTCTTAGACCTTCACACCTTGATTTGGAGGATTTTTTAGTTCTTCATTCACCTTTCTCTCTTTTGGAGAGGATTTTTCTCCCATTGTGGTTTTCTCCTTTTCTTCAATTATGGGATATCTTTTGTTTGTACATTGGTACCTCACCAGGCCTTATTTATCGAGACCCATCATGCATTCTTTTTGGGGTTTTTAGCTACTCCCTAAGTTCATCTTAAGGGGGGGTGTTAGAGTGATCATGAATTAGCTAATAATTAATTAATTTTTAATTGATTATTAGTCTAATTTATTCTCATGCACTTAAGCTAAACTTAGGAATTCTTCATTAAGTTAACTAAGTGTTTTTCTATTTTAATTAAAGTTCAAAGGGTGTTGCCACAATAGTGTGTCACTTTTGGTACATGTTGATTTTTCCCTGAAATCACATTTTTTAGAAAAACTAATGATTTTAGCCTTGAAAGGTTCCATCTAAAGGGTTTTAATTAAAGAGGGGTAGATAAGACCCCCTTAGATCAAAACCCCTTGGATAGAACCCTTCTAGTATTAAATCATACTCGCAATGGATTCTCCTTCACACCTATCAAAAAGATGACAAAAAAACATGTTTACTTTACCTTTTGACAGGTTAAATAACGTCATTTAGAAATGATCTTTTGCAATATTGTGGCCCTCAAAACGAGATTTCCAATAAGTATAGTTTTGATATTTTTCATTTTATATTGTATTTAATTTTCAATTTTTACTAAACATAGGTTTTTCTCTGAACATCAAGATCCTCATTCTATAGAGGTGGAAAAATAGTAAAAAATTTAAAAAAAAATTAAAAAATACCCTTTCCCTAGGTATTGATGTCCTTGTTTCACTAAAAAAAAAAAATGGATTTTGATATATACACAACAAGTTAGGTTGTATGACACACACGCATGTCCAAATTATAATTTTTTATTAGGGGAAAAATAGGTTTTGATGGGACCCGAAACCCATTACATAACAGTTTTGAAGGGACCCGCAACCCTATCCAAGAAATTCATGTTGCATCAAAGATAAAACATATACCATCAGCGACATCACTAAGAATAAAGAAGGACAACACAGGCTGCACAAAGAAGAAGTAGGGGCCAAAATCCCTTAACCAAATACAAATAGGTTTTACTAGGGACCTTAAATCCTCAACCAGGTTTTTCAGGGACCTTGAACCCAAGAGAGAGCCATCATCGGGTTTTGGCAAGGACCTCAAACCCAAAAACACAGATGACTAAAAAGCAAAAGCATTCTTATAGCACCATCCAAATTGAAAAACCATCCCACAATCCACCTCCAAAGGAAAGGGCCACCCTTTATAGGGGAGGAATACGTGAGAGCTTAAACCACCAAAGCAACCCAACTCCTGCTCATACTAGCTCCACCTCAAGAGGAGTCGGCTCCACCTCAACGAGACCAAGCAATGAAGAAGAGGAATTTCCAATGGGCCAACAACAAAAAACTCCACCTCAAAAGGAGAGAGATCTACCTCAACAAGAGCAAACTTCACCTCTAGAGAAGCAACCATCTTTAGATTCCAACCAAAAACCACTCTAGTAGGACAAGCAATCGTAGCAACCTCAAGTTTCAAAAGAGATGGTAACAAGAAACCAGACTTAAAGATCAAGTCAACCCACAACAAAGAGAGCATACACTCTAGAGACAACAAAATAAATAGCTCCAAAGGCATCAACCATATCCAAAAAAAAAAGATTTCCCCCATCAGATCTCAACATCAACATACTCTAATTGGGAAACCGCATAAAAACTTAAACACAACCTCCACCAAGAAAAGAGGAGCAGTAGAAGAAACCCCACAAAGGTTCCACACCAATCCAAAGAACTCCATCCCCTATAAGAACAAAAACAATAGATAAACCCAGCAAGGGCACAACCCCAAACAAAGAGAAGCCCCTTTAACGTAGGAAGGGATCTTCCCTAGCCAGAGGAACAACAAATAAAGTTGGGTTTTCAAGAAAAATATAAGAAGCAACCCAAACAACCAAGAGTGCTCAAGCCAAGAACCAATAGAGGACCCAGAGTCCAACCAAAAAAAAATCAAAAAAGAAGCCTCCACAGAAGCCCCAACAACACCAACCCTGCAAGAAGAACCAACACAAGCCAGCCCAAAAAGACAGGACTGCACCTCCACCAATAGCAAACCCTTGAGGCCCAAGAACAAAGGGAGCTCAAGACCATGGGAAAACCAACCCCAAGAGGCAAAAGAAGAACATGACCCAGATCCCTCCGCCAACAAGAACCCACAACCAAAGTGAGCAGCAACCAGATGGGAGATCTAGAGCAACCCACAGCTAGGAAAGCACAAAGAAGCAAGAGGGGACCAAGATGAAAGGATCCAAAGGATGGACCATCATGAGAAGAACACAAGCCACCCTAACATGTTGTTCAAAGCTAGAAAAAGGCCAAACCAAAGGCAAAGCAACCACCAGGACCCCAAAGCAAACAAAGGAACTCTCCAAGTGCAATAGAAATAATGAGATCCCCCAACAAACCACAATAGGAATCCAACACAAACCAGGAGAAACCACATAATCCAAGGCTCCCCACATTGCAAGGGAAGAAGGACAAGAATCCTCCCAAAAATAACCAGTCGGGTAGAGCAGGAACCTAGCAACAACTCTGACACAAGTCGAATGCAAACAAGGAGATGCAAGAAAATAAAGAAGGGTAGTGCCAATAGAAACAATTCCCACCCACCCACCAGCAGTAGAAACCTTGCAAGCAATGCCCACAAAGTCTCATCCTTCAGCTACAAAAATCCACCATGCATCATCCTCATCATCTGTGTCGTCGCCTTCCCCAGCCATTTTAGAATTCAAACTTTTGGCCCACGCATTCCCACTTTTGCTCTCCATTTTATAGTTATAGTGACATCAAAAATTAATTAAAAAAAATACAGGTAACAAAAAATTATGAAAAAATATCCTTTCCCTAGATATTGATGTTGAGAATCTATATTTCAAAATTATAATGTTATCCTTTATAGAAAAAAAGTTATATTGTACGACACAAACGTTACTTTCTGAAAATGTTATTTTTTTGTTTAAAACTAGTTATTAAAGGAGATGTTGAAAGATTCATGATTTATTTTGAATTTTTAAATATATATATACATATATAGAATCTACACACAAATTGCGACAAATCACTAATTCACATCATCTTTAAATTCTTAACGGTTTAGCTGCTATAGGTCTCAGAAGATGAAGATTCAGTTAAAAATATTGATGTAAATGTTCATCTTGGGTAAAAAGTGGAACACAGTATTGTGATTTCACCCGTGAGCTACTATTAGATCATTTTGTCTCATCGCATGTGATGTTGACACTTATACTGATCTAATCCCTTTACCATTTAGGGTTGATCCTATATAGCACTCAACCCTCATTGTATTATCACACTGGATATTTTCTCTCAAACTCTCAACCTTTGAGGACTTTTTTTTTCCTTCAAGATTCTTGAGGTTCTTCTGTAGCTTTTTCTTGTTGAGGAATATTGCTCATATTGTTTGCAAATCTCCTGTGCGGAAGGTGTCTTTTTTCATTGTTTGATCTTGTGGCTCATGTTTTTCACAATTCTAACACTTGTTTGGTTCCTTGACTATGATTACTCATCTATGAATTTGTGTGAAAAATTAGATCTAGAGTTGATTTGGTGTTTGAGTCATGAGAGAGCTACGAGTTATTTTCTTTGTTATCTTCATTTGCAGGTTACTAATCTAAGGATATCATGTTCTAATGCCAAATTAAAGGAAGCAAGGTGTTTGTAAATTCTTCCTAAGCTAATTTTTAAGAGATTATTGTGTAAATTTTAGATCTTTATAAGTACATAAAGAAGAAACACATATATAACATAAATAAAATTAGACCACAACACAAGTGTACATGTGGAAAACCCTTTTAGGAGAAAGTTTCCACATTTCAAAGCATGAACCAATTATATTATTATCAATAAAGGTTATGATACAATTGAAGGGACACACCCTTATGGAAACATCACTAACATACAACTTTGGAGACATTCCAGTAGCATAACAATGTCTATAAATAAACAATCAAAATATCCATATTAATTTCCCAATAAAGATAATAATTAATTATTAAAACCATCAAATGGTAATATAAATAATATGAGCTAAAACCACCTAAGAATACGGCAACCAAATACCTAGCTAGAAAACTAACACCCAAATATCAAGATGAGTTCACAAGTTAAAATTAAAATATTCCTTTCACCTATTATTAGCACATCATAATCTACTCAACAACTCAAGAATTCAATTTTGACTTCATTATCTTCATAGAAAGGTGATTTATGATGTGTCATAACATGTTTCACAATTTGGTCAACAAGTGTAACTCCCTCTTATAAATCCTTTTTGTGTCTTAATTTTTTTAATATTTCTAATGTAGGAGGCCCAATTTTTTGAGGCCGTAAATTTTGCTTCATAACACATTTGGGGAATTTTTAACAAAAATTTAGACCTCAAAAATATCTACACAACATGGAAGTGACTCCAAACAACCCAATTCACAAAAATGAATTCTATAGATTGTTTTATATTTTATAGACTAAAAATTTCAATGTTTAAATACTTAATATTAGGAGCAAGGTTGAGACACCTTTACTAAAACTTTGACCATATCTTCATCCTCTTTGAGATCTCATAAAACTATAAACATTGATGCTATATCAAAATTCACATGATACATGTGATTAGTTGATAGAAAATATTCCCCTAAAATCATTTGGATGAAATGAATAATCATGCAATATTTCATCTTGAACACCTCTCAACATGAAATCTCAAATGACCATTAAATTTTATTTTTTTCACCAATCTCATATTTGAATCCAAAACTCAAAGATTGTTCTATATTTCTAGAAAAAATAATAGTGAAGTAAGATTTTTTTTGTGATTGACATGAATTTAATGCCACCTTCAATTATTATCAAGAATTAATTCCAATTGTGCCGCATTACTTGGCTCATCATAATTTTGTATGGTTCCATATTTTTTACATGCTTCATAAGAAACTATTTAATCAAACATGATTCATGTGTCTTGCCAAATATTTCCTACCCTTAGCCTTACTGAGTGAATAGTAATCCTTGATCCATTTTTTATTATAATTATAAGGTGGACTCAAAGTTATTCCAATTATTAGCTTGCTTTCCATAATACATTTAGAATCCTTATCAATTGCATAGTTTTTCACTCCATTTAGTTGCCACAAATAATAATAGGAACACAAATAACCTTCCATAAACAAGAGAGAAGAAACAAAAAAAATTATATTTCCAATTAATAATATAAGCATACAACTGGATGCAAAATCCAAGATGTTGTAATGTACAAATAAAGCCTCGATTATAAAGGAAATTTGAGAGATAGGACAACATATGATTATAAAAATTCTCATAATCATATGGTGTGAGGTATAAAAAAAATCTTTAAGTGTTCCCTAAAAGTGCTATATGTAAGATAAAAACCCTAGGTGTGAGAAGGTCCTAGAAATGAAATAGTTAGGTGCTAAACCCTATTCACACAAATACCACACTTAAGTTAAATTTAGGAACAAATAAATACAAAAATGCAAAGAGATGTTCCAAAAACAAGCCCTAATAAGGCATCAATGTAAAAAATATCTCACAAATAGAGAAAGGGAGAAAAATCATAGAAAAAAATCCTCTCCAAATGAGAGAAAATGAAAAGTGAAAGAAGGGGGACTCAATAAAACCTCACAAGGACAACTTCCTTCACTTGAAGCATCAATCATAACTAAAGACATCAAGATAATGTGACAGGATTAGTGAAGATGTTCACAACCTTCTCTTTAGTAGGAAAGTACTCAAAATTGAGAACTCATTCTCTAATATTGTTGTGTCACTCTCTACTAGGGTTTTGTGTTTTCTACGGTCACCCTTGGCCTCTCTTGTGTCATACTGCGCATCCTGCACAAGAATCCCCTCTTTTCTTGTGTGTATAGTCGCATTTACTAGAGATTTTTTGTTTTAATATGCCTTCAACCGGCTCTAACCCAGCAATTCTTACTAGTGTTAGCGGTTCAATAGTGTTAATCAATGGCTCCTCCTTCGAACAAACATCCCCAAAAAAAAAATTTGAAAGTCTTTCACGAGGTAAGTTCTCTAATTCACCAATTGATGTGGTTTTTCCTTTACCAGATTTTGATATTTCCTATCAATGGCTTGAGCAATACACCCTTGTTGGGTATTTTGTTGGGAGAACTCCCCCTGAAAGTGTCCTTAAAAAATGGCTTAACAAGGCTTGGGTCCCTCATGGGGCCTGCCTTGATATGGTCCAAAATTTAACCAAGGGTTTCTTTTTTTCCGCTTTGTGAAGGTCAATCATGTGCAAACTATCTTAGCCCATGGGCCCTGGTATGCTCGATCTTCTTTGTTAGTTTTCTAGGCATGGACCCATGATTTTGCTATCTCGGACGACACCAAGTTGCGGGTCTCGATCTGGATTGAATTCCCTGGTCTACCCTTTCCTTGTGTGCCTTTTTTGAATAGTATAGCTTCCTCATTGGGGAGGGTTATTTGCATTGAGCCAGATAGGTTCTTTTAGGCCCGACCCCAAAAGAGGGTTTGTGTGGAAGTGGACCTTTCCAAAGATTTGAAAGACTCCACTGATATCCAAATTGGAGCTCTTCACCACACCTAGAAGGTCACAGATTTTAATCTACCCAACACATGCTATAGGTGTCAATCAGTGAACCACAAGATTAAGGACTACCCTTTAGTAGTGCTTTGTACACCTTCTCTGCCATGAGATGCTGAAAAGCCTCATTCGGCAGTTGCATCTACTGCCAAACCTAATGCGAAATGGACTACGGTTATGAACTGAAAGAATAATTCCATTGGTTATGGGTTGGGTCTCGTGACCTCTGAGCCAATAAAAGATGTTTCAAACCCTTCTATGAAGGGGAAAGAAGCTCTGGTTGGAGCTTATTATGCTACACAGCAGCCTAAGATAAAGGCTATGCCTCGACTGGCTGCTGTCATGTTAACACAACTGAATGTTTCTTCTCCTGTAATGGGAGCTCAAAGGTGATCTTGCAGCCCTTCCCCTCTTAGGGAAGAAGGGGAGTATGTTCATGAAAAGCAGAGGATGTCCTCTCCATCCATCTAGATTGGATCAGTTCTGCTAGAATTTTTGTAGAATCGTTTCTCTTCTCTGAACGAAGAGGAATCAAGTTTCAAAAACATGGTGGAGTTTCACTCATGAAATATTCGAGGTCTGACAGACCTCTCTAGAAAGTATTCTATCAGGGATACCTTGTGTAAGTACTCTGATATTGAAGTGCTTTGTCTCCAAGAAGTTAATTTTTTTGGTTTTTTGCTTGTTGTGGCTTGTTGCTCTATTTGGCCAGCCAGTAAAATGTTTTGTACTACTCATGATGTTGGTCGTGGCATAGTTGTCACCATTTTGGCCCCACAATGGCACTCTTCTATGGTCAACCATGGGTTTGATCCCACTCAGTGGCTTGTCTGGATCCTTCTCAACATTGATAACCATTAATTTGGGATTATTAATGTTTATGCTTCTAATGATGTTGTGGAGCACTCTTTTCTCTAGCGTTGGATTGTTGATTCTTTACCATTTGCTACATGTTACTATGTGGGGACTTCAATATGGTAGAAATGACATCTGACAAAGATGGCACTTTTCCATTCAGATGGACAGCTAGGGAAAGGGAGGTGTGGTTTTACATGCGCAATAAATTGGGGCTTTTTTATCCCAATATTGGCTGCCACCATTCTCATTCTCTATGGCACACTTGGTGTAATTATAGAGCTAGTTCTAATAGAATATTTAAGCGCCTTGATCGTGCCATGATCCCAGCGCAATATTTTTTCTCTTTTGACAACTTCTCTCTCCCAGTTAAGCTGTTAGTGGATGTGACCTTGTCAGACCACTTCCCCATTTCTTTTTGCATTGAATTGGAGACTCGACAGCCTCATACGTGTAAAACTCAATTTTTTTAAACACATCTTTACTCTGCCATAAGCCTACCCTGGCCCACATTCACAGAGTCTAGAATTTGGAGTGTAGACCAGCTCATCATACAGGTTGGATTTCTTGGTGGAATGAGGCTATCATTTGCATGACTAGATTTTTGTGCATTTATGGGCGCCAACTGGCTATTTTTCACTAGTAGTCTTATGAGGCTACCACCGCTGACCTTCGTGATACTACTGAGGCTTTAGCGGCCAGCCCCTTTTCTCCATCATTGCAAGTTAGGGTGGTGGAATTAAGGCACAAGAAACAAATTGCTGACAATTATGCTACTAGAGGTACGTAAATCAAAGCTCGGTTACATTGGCTAAAAGTTGGTGATTGTGCCTCCAAAGAGTTTTTTTTTGGCTTTGCATGCCAAGAACTCATCCCCAGGCATTAAAAAAATCAAAAATGGAGTTCAGGTACTTTCTGAGCTGCCTGATATTCTCTAGGCCTTTGTGCGTCATCATGAGCAAGTCTTCACTGCACAAGAATTCATGCCAGTGTGATAGCAAGCCCTTTGGGATTGTCTTGTTGTTGTGCCAAATAAGCTTTTTCTTTAGCTCAAAAAAAAAATTGTGATCAATTGTTATTAGTTGATGATCTCAAAGAGGCTGTCTATTCCATGGCTAATGACAAAGCCCTGGGAATTGATGGGTTCCCTTGTGAATTCTACAAAGCCATGTGGGACTATATTGGGCACAATCTGCATCAAGTTTACTTAGAAGCTTTTCATTCTAACTCTCTAGGTAACTTAATTAATAAAGGTAACATAAAATTCATACCTAAGCCAAGTGACCCAGAAGAAATTTACAACTAGAGACCTATCACACTTCTTAATGTCTCCTACAAGATTATCACCAAGGCTTTGGCTCTTAAAATTCGTCATCTTCTACCTCAAATTGTGCGCCAGGAACAAACTAGGTTTATCAAATCCAAATTTATTTTGGATAATATTATTGATGTTTGGGAAGGTATGGAATGGGCCAGACGTTCAAACCAGAAAGTCGTGTTCATTAAAATTCACTTTTCCAAGGCCTATGACCACATTGAATGGCCATTTATTCTTGCTATGCTCCAAACTTTGGGTTTTGGGCCCAATTTCATTCAATCTGTTTGAATGCTCATTGTGGATGCCTCAGCTTGTATCACCATCAATGGCCATCCATCTTCTGCCTTTGGACTCTTTCGTTCCATTCAGAAAGGGTTCCTGCTAGCCCCCTCTTTGTATGTGCTTGTAGCTAAGGGTTTTGGTTACCTCTTGTCCGACACGGTTTCCCAGCAGTGGGTCAAGGGCATTTCTCTACCCAACTCTCAGGCTCAGCTTGTTAATGGCCAGTTTGTTGATGACTCATTCCTCACCCTTCTGGAGGAAGAAGACTCCATTGCGGCAACTCTTGAGTGTCTTAATAATTTATGTCTTGCTTCCGGCTCTACCATCCAATGGCATAAAACTTTGTGTTACCGAAAGTTAAACTTGCCCTCTCCACCTTGGTTGCAACAGTATGGATGGAAGTGGATTGGGCTTGGAGAAAATTTTTAGTTTCTGGGCATTCCCTTTACCTTTCAAGTGTCACTGGTTGAGCTTTGGAAGGTCGTGCTTTCTAGAGTTGATTAGAAACTTGCTTATTGGTTACCAAGTCCCTCTCTTTGGCAGGGAAATTCTAGGTGTGTTCCAAAATTTTGGTGGCCACCCATGTTTATTATTCTTCTTGTTGGGCCCCCTCCAAAGCTGCCTATGAAAAGCTTGAGAAATTTCTTTGAGACTTTCTCTGGGCCTCCTCTAAGTCTCACTGAGGGTTTCATCATCTGGCTTCAGAATTTTGTTGCCTTCCCAAAGACTCGAGAGGTCTCGGGTTGTTGTCTACTCAATGGCAAGAGACTACTCTGTGTGTCAAATGGATTATTCATGCCCTTATTAGGGACGAGACCTGGAAAATTCTTCTTAGGTATAGTATTCTATTTGGCTTCCCTATCCATAGACCTGCCTAGAAGGGGATTGGCTTTCAAACCCTTCTAGTCATGGAAGAACCAGTCTAGATTGTTGGGACATTTATGGCCAAAAGTATCTAGCGGCCCTAGGAAGCTGTCAAACCTTGGCTCTGTTGGGCTAGCTTTGATTTTTGAGATGGGCTTTCTCTCAACCAGCACAATATTTGGTGGTCACCTCTTTTTGCTTGCAATGGTCAGTTGTTGGCTAAGTCGCCTGGACTTAAGGCGCTCAAATTTCACAAAAAGGGTATCCAGACCCTGCAATAGATATTTCATAGACCCACCATGTGTAGTATGTCATGGGAAGCTTTTTGTGCCCAATACAGGATTCATAACCAGGACTGTGCTAATTATGATGGTCTAGTGAATGCCATTTATGCTGAAATGCTTCATAAGGTTGGAATTTGTGGGACCAAACCTTGGTGGAAAGACTGGAAGTGCTATCCAAACACCCCTTTCAGGAACTACAAGCCTCGGCTTGGTTACAGGTGGCTCTCACCACATTTTCCTATGATTCAGAGTTTGAACCAAAGGTGGCTTCTTAAATCTTTCACTCATGTCTAGCATAAAAGATTTGCTGCCACTTGGTCTACAAGTGTTGAGCTAAAACTTGCCCATTTTGCTTGGTGTATTCTTTTCCAAGGCTTTCTTGTGGGTTCTCGCTTGGTTCACCTGGGGTTCCAGGACCCTCGATGCCCTTTTTGTGGGAAAGCTGAGAATTTTAAGCATCTTTTCTGGTTTTTTCCTAGAGCCCAACAACTTTGGACTTGGATTAATGACTTTTTTTTACCCTTTAGGCCAAAACCTTTCTCCTAGCATATGGTGTTTCTAGGAGATTCACCCAAGTTTTTTGCAAAATTCACCCAACTTTGGCACACTTTCAGGGTGAAAATTCTCTTCAATATTTGGAAAGACAAAAATGCTTGCATTTTTTCACATACTCAAATGGATATTCATGTCTCTTTATATGCTAAAGCTATGATTTTCTCTAATGTGCTTTTACAAGTTCAAGTGCAAGTTAACAAAGTTGCACTTGAGGTTTCTCACCTTCAAGTTCTCCTGGATCACTGGGGTAATGCCCCTTGTACTATTGCTTGGGTCCCCACTTCGCCCACCTCTTCCCATGGTCAGTCACCCTCTAGGGGCCGCCAGCAAAGTGGCTCTATGTATCCCTGTTCCTAGCCCCCACCTCGACAGGATTCTCACACTCCTCGGCGAAACTGTTATCCTCTGCCATGGGCTAGCCAATGGTGGCCTTTTGGCAGTGCTTCGAGGAGCAGCGATGGTGGTTTTGAGTGGCCCTCTGATGACCCTCCTGCTTCTAGCTCTGGTTGACCAGCACTATTAAAAAATTTCTGCATCTGGCGCGATAAAGAAGATAAAGAGAAAAAATATGTTGATGATGGTTGGGGTCCTCCTAACGTTACTCCAAACCCCGTTGATGTATGGGGGAAAAATTTGGATGACAGAGACCCTCCTAGCTCTATTGGCACTGCTCTGACCACTTAATGGCCTTTTTATTTACTTTGTAATTTTGGACTTCTGGGCTTAGCCCATGTGATCTCTTTCTTTTTCTGGGCGCTGCCCATTTGACTCTTGGGGTGTGCCTTTTTACCACCCACCCTTTTTTTGTGAATATGTATCTTTATATTTGAATTAATATAGATAGTTGCCTATTCATCAAAAAAAACAAAATTGAGAACTCTATCCTAGATGAGATCCTTGATAAAGAGCACATGGATTTCAATGTGCTTACTCCATTGGTACTACATTGAGTTGCATAAAATGTGAATGAAATTTTAATTATTGCACCAAAGTAGTGGGATGATTAGGATCAAACCTAAACTTGGTCATCAATTTTTGAAGCCAAAGAATTGCATAGTTTTCCTTACAACTTAATACTCGTCATATATAAGTGGTACTAAAATAATTATCCACTTCTTAAAATACCATACAACTATTCCATAATCAAGGGAAAAAACTAGAAGTGGAATTTTGATCACCAACATCACTAGCCTAGTCAAAGTTGGTGAAGCCTCCAATTTAAGAAGCTCTCGATGTATAGTGAATGTTAAAATGTAAGTCGCATGCATATACCTCAAGATACATTTTGACTTTGTGAGGATCCTAAGAGAAACATGAGACAATTCCAACTACAAAAGAGATATAAGGGTGACTATGTGTCAAGTACAAAAAACTACCAATCAATTAATATAAAGTATCATAAACTTAGTAGTGTAACTAGTAGATAGTACAAATCCTAAAAAATAGTTTAAAATAGTATTGTTGTGTTGTTTTTAGATGATAATATTCCTACTAATATTAGCAAAATTTTCAAGGAGGAAAAATATAAATAAGTGTTTAAAATGAAGAAGACAGGTTTCACAATTTGGGTCTAAGGAGGTCAAATAGGATTATGGCTATTATAACTCCTACCTGAATTTTCATAATCAACATATTGGATTTAAGTGATTCCAATTATAAGGACTATATTGATAGTATTTCTACTGGTGAGAGGGAGAATTCATAAGATTCTTGTTTAGAGAAAGCCATGTATGGAGAGATTTCTATGAAGTTGATTGTTCCAAGTATTTTTGAAGAAATGAATAAACCCTACATTAAAAATGATTTCATTGAGAATCTAATGATCCTTTGAAGGAGTTATGGTATAACATTAAGAAGATCCCCTATTCCCTATATGATTCTAATGATAAAATCATGTCTTCCCTATAAGATATAATGACCACTCTCGAAGACAAGAATTCAATCACTTTCAATGCAAAGGTTCTACTCAAGTCTACCACAACACATGTTCCTTCAATCTAGTGAGAAAGAAACTATGAAAAGTCTTGGTGAGAATTCTAACAAAATCCCCAAATAGGAAAAAATTAAAATTAAGAAGACCAATAGAGAGATGTACAATTTCCTATTTGATGAGTAGGGGAAGGTCTTCAACCATGAAAGTAAGTCTTAGTTTTTTGTTGTATGGTCTAGTGTTATTTTTGGTTGTTTCGTTGTGGTCTCTACTATTAATTCCTTGTGTTGGAATTATTTTTCTTAGCCTTTGGGATCATTATTTAGTAGGGTTGAGGCCTTAATTTTCCTAATTTATCTAATAAAAAATATGGCATATTTAATAATCCCTCTCAAAAAATCTAGAAATCCATATATAATAAGAAACAAATCTCATTCTAAATGACAATATATAATGCATTAAATTGCTATCACACTTATCAAGTTCTTATTACATTCGTACGAACAAAAGTGGTGAGAAAAAACCATAAAATAAGAACTTTTCACTCTTCTATGCTTATAAATCTTCTTAAATATCTACAACTATTTAAGGAGACATCCAATTACAAAAATATTATAAAATAGATACCTCTTCATGATTTACAAAATGGGCTACTCTAAAGTTGATCGAATATGCATGGATTGAAATCCTAGATCTTTCTCAACATTATAGTCATATGAAAATAGAGAAATGATTGGCCTTTATTTTGGAAAATAAAATAGTATACATAACACTTTGTTTGGTAATTGAATCAATTAGGAAGTTAGCCTAGGATCAATGCCATTAATGCTACATGTGGAGCAAGATGGGATCCTAAAGAATTTGTTGAAATGGTAGCCTAGAGCTCACATGAAAATCATTTGCTTTAGAAATAAAACCACCACAACTAAGGTGGTATGGTATTCTTTGTAAATCATTTGAAATGTATTTGAATTCATTCCCTTAAGATAGATAACTATTTCTAGGTGGGAAAACCCTTGTGGAGTAGTAGAAGCATCAAATTTGGTCATTAGTGGTGACCTAAGATGTGCAAGGAGGTAGGTTGGAATAAACAATGAAAAATGTGGGAGTTTTAGAGTTCCAAGGATCAAGGATACCAAATAACAAATACCTTTGAACGAGAGTCAAGGAATGGTAGTAACAAAGAATTAACCCCTGAAGGCATGCAAATAAGGATAAATGCAAACTAGTGATCCTAATGAGATGCACCGTGAAAATATATGATATAAGTATGGATTCACATATCAAGTATGCTTCTACTTGTAATTTTTATTTGCTTGCATATATATGTTATAAGTATGGATTCACATATCAAGTCATGATTTCAAATTTAGATGTCTCAACATTTTAATAAATTTTAAAAATTTAAAATTTGAAAATATAAAAATTTAATATTTAAAATTTGAAATTAATGATTAAATATTAAATTACTTTGATTAATTTAAAATTAATTTTTTTCTAAATCAAAATCAAAATTCAAAGAATTAAATTATAAAATTTAATTTAAATTTAAATGTTAGAAGACTAATATTTTAATTATTTTATGTTATGAAAGTTCTCCAAACCATAAATGCAAAATTTTCTCAATTCATGGAATGCACTGTGTAGTTGTAAACCAGAGAAGTTTTCCAATTCCCAACACATTGTGTAGTTGCAAGTTAGAATTTTCTAAATTATTGGAAGTGGTTGTTGCAAGTAACTGAATTATTTTGGATTTCTAAGGGCCACAGTCACACATGCTTAAGTACCTCATGTCCTAATAACCTAAAATGCATGGAATTTAAGGAAATTATATGATGTGCATCTATGGAATTTAAGGACCAGGAGGACACAACTTTGGAAAATGAAAAGACAAAAATTTCAATCTATGCAAACATTCTCCATGCTTACACTAAATTAATAGTTGTGAATCGTAACTACTTAAAGAAATGTCAGTTGTTTGGTAGAATGCCATGAAGGGATGTGAAGCCATATTTCCTAACCTTTGCCAGTGTTCTTCATACCTGTAACAAAATTGATTGCAATTTGTTTGAATGTGAAGAGGTTGAATCACATGGTGTGTAATCTATTTGACTAAATGCCTCAAAGGAATGTGATATCATGGAATACCATGGTTGCTTAAAGCTAAATTTCCTCAACCTTTGCTAGCATCCTTCCCACAAGGACATGGTATGGGAATCTATCAAAGAGGGTCTTTGTCAAATATTATGGTTTTTAGTGCCCTAGTAGATATGTATGAAAAAAGTGGAATCATAGGAGGTCTCACAACTATTTGATAAAAAGTGTTTTTCTACTTGTTGGGGGTGTAGGAAAAGTTCCAACTGTCTGAATTAATTACAAGGGAACTATTTATATTCCTTAAAATGAGCTAAGATCAATATTTTACATGATAGATAAAGACAAATAGGAGCTTCTTCCTCAAATGCCAACACAAACCATCTTACCCTCGCTAAGGTGCAATCAAATTTTCTGGGATGTAGGTCCTTTTCTCTGTCATAGGGAACATTATTAGATATTTAAGATGTTTAAACCGGATTCACTGATTGTCATCCAAGCAAGGAATTACTTAGTGTGACTACTATTAAAATCTAATAGGATTTAAAATGTCATTTTAGGTCATGGTCTCTTGGCAATTAATTAAATTTCCTCAAAATAAATTTGCCAAGGATGTGTCCTGATATTATTCAGAAAACCAAGGATGGAAGCTTGGATGTCATCAACACTTGTGTTTTGGAAAATTTGGGGGCCTATGTAATATCAATACAACTTTGGGGGAAGGTTTGATTTGGTAAAGTTCATAAAATATCTCAACGTGCTAGACTATATGCTTATCTTCACATCAATCCCTACGTGTGCAGAATGGAATTATGGGTATCTCCCAATTTGATTGCACTTCTTGGAATTTAGTTATGAATGGAAAACAATACCTTCAAGCCTAAGATGGAATGTTTCATTAAAAAAATTATGGACATGATGAAGTAGGAACAACTCTCTTCTTACCAAGGGGGCCTATTATCTCATCTCAAATAGGAAATGACCATGGCAACACTACTAGACCATATGGAGAATGATATTGCTCCTTGAAGTGTGAGTCTTCATACAAAACTGGGTGATTTTTTGATACATTCAACGTAAGAATCACTAGACCAGTGAAATTGAGAGATGCCAATGGTAGGGACAAATATTTGTCCTTTCATTAGTGGGCATATCAGATTGGATTGAAAGTTGAATAATTATAGTTTTATATGGGTAAGCTCGCTACAACATAGACTTCAACACTAGATCTTCCTCGAAACCTACATTTCTCTTGCAAGTTGTCATATAGATTCTTTTGACTATATAGGAGTTTATGGTTTTGATGAATGTGTGGTCAACCATTTCAAAAATCTTATTATGTTCCTCATTTTTGGGCTCAACCAACTAAGTCTAGGAATGTACTTGTGTTCTTTAAAAAGTGGGTAGAGATCCTACTCAAATCTTATTCATGATGAGGATCGTAAAAAAATTAAGTTCTCATATATCAAAGACACATCTTTTACCCATGAATTTGTGGCAATTAAGTGCAAAAAATCTCAAAAAAAGAGAGATCAAATGAATATCAAGATCTACTCAGATTGGAATATTGGAATCTTATGCTATTGAAGATGGTAGTTTAATAATTACTCTATTTGAGAGGATTAATTTTATAAGTGTTTAGGTGGAAAAAGGAAATCTAGACTACTTAGTAAATTAACTCAAATCAATTTTTTTCCTACTAAACATTGGAACACAAATCAATGAAGGCGTATGCTTAGCTAACGTCCTCAAAGGAGAGCCAAACTTATTGGGTTCTATTCCTTTGTTGTGAAAAGAACAAATTGATAAAAATGTGGTTTAGTTAACCAATGAGACATAAACCCTAATCTAATTAAATGAATAATTGTGCAAACATATATAACAATTTATAGAAAATTAGCATAGATCTGAAAAGAGGTGACAGAGGGGAACCTATCACCAAAAACTAGAGGTTACTATCCATGACACAAGCATGTCACATGGATGAAAGCATGTTGTGTTGGGGTCCTAAGTGTAATGTATGACCTTGGTGACTATTTGGAAATTTCTATAATGACCTCCTCTTTTGACTTCTACAATTTTTTATCTCAGATCTGAACTTGCACAAACACAAAGGAGAAAAGGGGGTTGTGGCTATATAGGAGTTTGCCTCAATCAAACCCTTGTTTTGGTATTCATACCTCTACAAATAGCCAAATTGATAGAAATAAATAATGTGTGCTTTGAATCTTAAGTGTGTCTAAGATTGTGATAAGCAGTGACAAACAAAATGACAATCAAAACCCTACTCAAATGTGTTTGAGTAGATTTCTATATTCCTCAAACAAGATAATGCAAGATTCAACCCAAGGGAAATGTTATTCTCAAGGGGAATAAATCACAAGAAGTCACTTCACCTAAATAAAGCAAGGTGATCAAAGCTTAAATGTGAAAACCAACTGGAATCATACCCAATTGTGATGAAGAGGGACAAGTAAGCAATCCCAACAATTCTACAACACTCGTGGAGCTTCAACAAAGGTAGCATGAGAAAATAGAATATGTCTTGTTCACAATTACAAAGTTGGATATTCATTTTGGTAGGGCTTCTCCATATTAGTTATCATATTCTTTGTTTAACAAACTTCATGTTTTTATAGGGAGCAAGAGAGTGACCTCAAGTGTAGGCCAATATGTCAAAATTTGAATTTAAGAAATGTTTTTGTAAACCAATATCAAAATCAAGGTCATGTCACTCAAGAGGTTGACCCTTACATGTGTCCTATTTTTGTGCAAATTGATGGGATGCTAAAGTGTCATGCTAGTTTCCATGCACCACACGCACATTCAAGAAAGAACTAGTAAAAGGTCCCTTGACTTAGGACTCAACTCCAATTTTGGCATTGAACAAAGTTTTGGGGCATTGAATCATCAGTAAGATTTTAGGGCAGCATCTAACATATCTCTTTAGTTGGAGGTAATGCCAAGGAAATAAATGGTCCTAAAATGGACTAGGGAGTGGACACTAAAGCAAGTTACAAATAGAGCATGAAATTTTGATTGCACCATCAAGGAGAAAAATTTACAATGCTACATTTATCCCCCATTTTAGTGAGCATATGACACTACATGCATATGCAAGCTAAAGTTCAAGAAAGTAAATATTGAAATAATAATCATGTAAAGAATATCAAAAATGATACTATAGAGGATGCAACACATTACCAAGCAAGAGAACGAAGCCCCTAATATAGGAACCTATAATGACACGATGTTAGAAACCGCATCCTACAAAACCTCTTTGTTAGAAAACCAAAATCATCTTGGAAGAAAAAATGTGTTAGTCCAAAAACTTCTAAGGAGAATGAGAGCGTGATATAGAGGAAAACACAAGGGTAGATATATGCCTCCATGTTTCTACTATCTTTCATGGATGTAGAAATAGGGTGGCGATCTTTCCACTACGAATTTATAAAGAGTTGACAAAAATGCCTTTAGTAGGTTCATTTAACAAAAGAACACCAAGACGAAAAGAATTTGGGAAGAATGAGGGTGGAACCAAGATTCCAATGCAACAAATGAAGCAAAAATCAAAGTTTGTAGGCCCAAGTTATGAAGGTTCAAATGAAGGGTGGTTGAGGAAAAGGGTAATTTTTTTTGTTTTGTTTTTCATTTTTACTATAAATAGTCTTTTTTGTTACCTTTTCAAGTTATTCATTTTGAATTTTTAACTTCAAAGAATTTCAATAGGTTAGAGTGGCCCCAGGAATGAAGATGTCGTGCAAATGACCAATACACCCAAGTTGTATGCATTAAGGGACTATATAGTGCAAGGCATCCAGAACTATGAGGTAAGTAAAATTTTGAATTTTTGCATATAAATATGACTATTTTTCATTTTTTTCATGCCATGTGGGCCCTATGCAGTGCTAGTGTACAACCTAGGCATTGGAATCCAAGATGGACACTAACATCTAGAGGGCACGTTGGGGTCCCTTGAACGCGCTAACATCTAGAATAAGCATTAGGGTCCTAGGGAAATTCTAGCATCCTATATGTTGGCATCCTTAGGTTTTTAGGTAAAAAATTGGATTTGATTTAGTGTTGATTTCATGATGAGGAGGAACAGATTATACTTTGTTTGATGTGATTGCAGGTTCCTCTAGAGATACAAGATCATGTATGTGGCCATATGTACACATTATTGCATGGCCATGCCCAAACACTGACAACCACGGAGGTTGAAAATCTCAAATATGTCAATCTATAGTGGGTATATACTATACCCACCATTCGATTTTATGATATGATGTTGATGGTGCTCATGGAGCATTGGGACATAAATAGGTCCATGTTCTATATTTTGACAAGGGAGATGATTGATGGGCTTTATAATTGGCTAGATTCCCCTTATTGTTTCATACGTTTTATCATTTCTTTTTGCTAAGATTTAAGACATTACCAAGACCTTTTATGCATTTCATATACTTTTAAGTAGTTTTAAGCATTTGGAATAGAAAAATGTTATGTTGATATGTGTATGTATGAATTCATGAATGTCTATGAAGTTTAGTAGGATTTTATGTTCAATTTATGCTTTTTGATAATGATAATTCCTTAAGAGATAAGACTAACATTTACAGCAAAGACAACTGTCAACCCACAGCATAAGGGTTGTAGTTCATTGCAAAGAAGAAGTCAACCAACTAGGGTGTGATAGTTTCAAAGGAAGATGGAGGTGATCATTTACTGATCAGTCCATGAGTCACCTAGTATTACTCTTACTTTCCAATAAGACAACTAGGAGAAGAAGAAGCCTATTTTCAATAGGACTGAATTATGACAAAACTGTTCTACTGAGCACATTTCTATTGTCAACGGTTAAGTTTGTTGGACATAGAATTTGTGTTTTATTTCTCTACTCCTATTTCAAGTAGTTATTATTTTCTATTTTAAAACTCAGTCCTCTTCCCATCCTTGAAGAAGATTTGACATATGTTTTATAGTTTTCTTTCAATTTATGAATAATGGGAATCGCTCACAGACCCTATATAGTAGGATCCACTATCGAGGAGGAGATCTAGTAGTACTAGTAGTAGCAGTAGTATCAAAATATAGAAAATCATGTGTGTTATTGAACAAGATTTCCAACAGATTTCCTATTAGATTTTGTGTAATAGTTTTGTGTTTAGAATGCAATAAAAGGGAATTGATTTGATTATATGTTTTGTTGAGTAAGTGAGCATTTGACAAAAAACTATGGAAACAACTCAAGCAAGAGCCACTTGAGGTACTATTGAGCCACTTTAATTTCAATTATTAGATTAGATGATGCATTGTGAATTCAATTGGTAGTTTTTAGTTATATGATTATAAATCAATGTGTTACAATTCATGAGTTAGATTATGTAGATTAATGTTCTATTTCATACTCTAGAGGTAGCTAAGTAAGGGAATACTGTAGTTTAATAGTTAATGGTTATAGTCTTAAGAATTAGGTATTCTTAGTATAAGGTAGTTACTTGTATTCTTTTACTTTTGTGAATTAGTAGTTTATTTTGATTTCAAGATTTTACTGTATTTGCATATATGTAGATTAATGTTCTATTTCATACTCCAGAGGTAGCTAAGTTAGGACATACTATAGTTTAATAGTTAATGGTTATAGTCTTAAGAATTAGGTACTCGTAGCATAAGGTAGTTACTTGTATTCTTTTACTTTTGTGAATTAGTAGTTTATTTGATTTCAAGATTTTACTATATTTGCATGTATTTATTCACCTATACTCGATTGATGTAGGATGTCTGAAATTTGTGAATGCATATACTTTGCTAGCACTATTTAAATTTTTACAACTCCCTAGTTGATGATTTAATGCAACCCTCTTGTAAATGATGAACTACTTAGTTAGGGATCCTTAGGTCCTCTAAGTCGTGTCCATGCCCTGTATCACCAATTTAATTAGGCATTAGAGTTGGCTCCACATTTTTGGCACTATTTCCAGGGATGGTGCTAAGTTTAGGACTCTTTTGTGTGTTTTATATTCTTTCAAATCTTTCATAAGATAACAATCTTTGTTTCAGTATTAGGATAAATAAGTATTTGGGCATCAATAATAACACTATTTACTAACAATATGCAAGAATTGTTGATCTAAAGAGCTAGAACCATTGTATGCATAGGTAGAGAGACACTCTAGGAAGATTTCTCCCCTTGGTACACAAAGTATTTGAAGACACTGGTGCATAGAGTGAACAAATTGAGGGGATCAATGAAGAAGAATCACCCCTTACACCAATAGCTATTCCAATTACAGAGGAGATGTCCAAAATACATTTTGATATCATGGCTAAAGAAGCTGTAAATAACCCAGGAAAACACGTGACATTTCAACTCCTTATAAATAACCAAGAAAGGGTAGTTTCTCTGAAGAATATACCTCCTTCAACATTACCTATTTTCTATGGGCTAGTTATAGAGGGTCCAAACACCTTTCTCTTTTATTTCGATGTACTATGTTAGACCTATGACTACACCACAAATGCACACCAACTTAAATTATTCACAACCACAGTAAAGGATGTTGCTTTATGTTGGTTCATGGGGTTGGGAAGGAATGTTTTTGCCAACTGGGAGACAATGAAGACAAAATTCTTGGAAAAATATCAAGATTACTGTAGAGGTATAACTATAAAGAGGGATGACATCTTTAGGATGTCACAAAGAGAAGAGCCATTATAAGATTATGTTAAGAGATTTCAATTTTTTCTTAAGAAATCTCATCGAAACAAACTCTCCCTTGAATCCTTACAACTGGTATTTTTAAGGGGATTCCATGAAGACTAAATGAACGCTCTAAATTTCATACGAGCAAGGGACGTCTCTCAATTTCCCTTTGATGAGATTTGTAAATTTTGCATAAATTACTCCAAATCATTCATCAAGAAGACCAAGGGTGATAGGACCTCTTCTCTCAACAAGACATTTGCTGGAGTTTCAAGGGTAGAGCTTAGCAATCTTCTATCCAATATGAAGGAGGAAATCATTAGCCACTTGGATACTAAACTAGATACCCTCCATATAAATAAGAAGTAGAGGCAACCCCAACAAAATTCTACCCACATTGTTGCCAGAAGAAAATCAATTGTAAATGCAAAAAGTTGGTTAGTATCTCTAAAGACAAGCAAAAGAAGCTAGAGTTTCATGCCCTAGAGGATGAATAAGGTCAAATGTTTTACATTTATCAACACAAGACATGACAACCAAGGCAAGGTATGCCACAAGACCTCTTGACCTATAATATGTCATTTTCAAGTAGTAATTCAAACTTCTCAAATTGGAACCCTCATCCCTAGACTAATACATACAAAATACACAATAGCCAATGTCCCAAGCCTCTAATTGGACTCAAAAACAACAAGGGATATGGCCACCACAACATTACCAGGTACCAAACTATAATTAACCTAATTAAACTATATGACCTAATATGAAAAATGCAATAATCTAAAATCAATAGACTAAAATGATAACTTGCAGGAAAATCGGGGAAGTGCAAAGGATTGTGTACCTATCCAAAAAAGTTGATTTTGATCACTATATGAGGACAGAGTCACCCTAGAGTGTATGGGTCCTTGTAGGCTTCTTCTACTCTATTTTTGAGGTCCTTTAGTGATAGATATGAGCTTCTAATTTTTTGTTGCAAAGTTGTCAGAACACTATCAGATAATTTTGAAGGGTAGTTTCCATGAGTTGACAAGATGTGGGGCTTCAAATGCAACAATGAACAATTTTTTATTCAAGCTCTCTTCAAACCTCTTCAAACCTAAAATATGCACATTCACAAAGAGACAAAATGTTGTGCCATTTAGGGGCTTGCCTTAGTCAAAACCTGTGTTAATGTTTCCACTTCCACAAAATGTCAATGATAAAATGATAATGGATAGAAAGGAATGATGAAATCACGAAGTGTTGAAACTCACCTCCCTTCAAAGGATTCCTTGAAGAATTTAATTCATTCACATCACCTCAAGGTATTGGATCTTGATTGCTTTGGAGACCTAAAAATGTGTTAGCCTTCACAAAACAATGATAACATGAATGCACATAAACTCACATAAAATTTGACATGATGTTAGGATCTTGAATTGTTGCAATAAAGCTCTGAAATATTGCTCTTAACTTGCTTGAAAGTGTTCTTGATCATAAGTTTGCAAATCGTTTTCTAGATATCTCTTGTTATATGTGAAATGTTCCAATAACTAGGTATTTGTAAGCATTTCTCTAATTTCCCAAAAAATAAATTTCCTCATAGTTGACATATGCAAGTTGAATTTAAAATGTTGAAATGCTGACTCTGACATATCTAAAATTGGTCCAGAGAAAAATAGGGGGACCCATACGCTCTAGGGCGAATGGGTCTTGGTCCTATTTTCTAAGATATTAAGTGTTGGGGGAAAAATAATAGTTGGATGCATTTGTTTAATGCTTGCAATTTCTCAAAAGTGGTAAAAATGGGCTATAGAATTCATAATTTAAGAAAATAGGGACCCAAATAGGCTCAACAATTTAGGGGGAGCAAAACCTAGTGTGAAATTGTTAAGGATGACAATTTACGACACTACAGTACCATACATATTTCTCATTGATGTTTTACAAACATATTAGTAATCATATGCATATTAGGAATTTTCTCTTTTGTTTCATGTGTAGCCTCATCATGGTTTGTGTTATATGAATAAATCCATTCTCCTTATGCAAATTATTCTCTCATATGAACTTCATCTCATCAAATGAGGGGTTCATGGGTTCATGAGTGTGCTCTATGTTTATTTCCCTTTTATCTATGAGGTCTCAAATTTTATGCTAGAATGTAATGTATATATCTACATAATACCAAAGTGTGATGATAAGCACACATTTATCTATTGGTAGATGGTCAGCGACCCCCTTGGGATTTGTGACGTGGCTTAACCACCTCTCATGGATTCGTTAACTCTAATGGTTGTATCAGACATTAACAGGTTGATCTTTTGGTGTAACGACAACCATGGGGCCAACAATTGGTATCAGAACCAAAGGTTTTGGGTTCAAATCCCCTTGGGTAATGCTAAGGGGGAGATTGTTGGTAGATGGTCAATGCTCCCCTTGGGATTTGTGACATGGCTTAACAGCCTCCCATGGATCCATTAACTCTGGCAGTTGTATCAGGCATTAACAAGTTGATCTTTTGGTGCAAAAGTAACAGTGGGGCCAACATTATCTAGCCCTATATGGTCTAAGCTTAGACATATCAATTAGCTTAATCATTTAGATAAGGTAATGAGATTATGTTGTAAAAATTATTTTGATACCATATGTGGATGCTCTTTCAATATTGTGAATTCCCTAAATTAATTTGGATTTGAAATTATAAAATGAATATCATGAGTATGGTTAGGACATTCCCATTTCCATTATATTATGAATGTGACAATGGTCTTAGCTCATGAGAAAATAAGGAAGTTAGTATAAATATATTGACATAGAGGGGATATTTTGACAAGAGATACTCACATTTACATACAATAGTACACAAATTGAAAATGAGTGATGAGGTGTGTGATATACTTGACCCTCAAATATTAGAATTAAACCATCCATAAATATACATTGAATCACATTGTCCCCTAATGAATATAAAATATTAGTAGGCAAGGCCTAAATTTAAAAATATGATTCTTAATTGTCTCTTGTTCTTTTTGTTTGCATTGAACAAGTTGAGTGATAGATGTCTTGGGCTCAATACTATACTTAAATTTTTTAATGAAAGTGATAGCCAAATACTTAAAGGAAGAGATAGAAGCATAAGGTAATGAATAAAACCATATAATTGGATAAACATTGTAGCAAGTAATTGGTCCTTGCAAAAATAAGGGTGCATGTAGCTCAAAAGTATTTTACATGTAATGGATCACCTCCACCATTATATTTTTAAAAAATACACCACAAATCTATTTGGTGAAGGTTAAGTCAAAATTCATATGCTAAAGGATTATGAAATGTTTCAATAGTGGCATCTTATGGTTGAACTATTTGTGCATAAGCATCAACATACCATTCTAGATTGTCAATCCTTATGAAGAGGTAGTTCACACAAAGTAAAATATCATGCTCACCATCTCCCATATTCTTATGTGTATGTATTATGTCATATGTAATAGTGGTGAGGAATGAAAAAGAGATATGTGTTGTGCCTTGCACACATGCCCCATTGAAAATAGGGACCCCCTGTTTTTTATTTATTTTGGTTGGTTAAGTCCTGCTCTTGGTCTTTTCTTTTTGGGGAGTCAATGTATTCTAACTATGGAGCTTTGAAGGATGTTAACCCTTGTGTTTGAAATAAGTTTTGGTCATTAATGTTTTGGGGTTAAACCTTGGGTTAACTCTTTTGTTGTCATTTTATTGAGCTTTGTGGAGTTTCCCCCATGCTATGGATTGTAGATTTTATAGTCACTTCTAGATGTGGTTTACTTTCATAAAGGTTATGTGGAAGCTATGTTATGATTGAAATTGCAAGGATTTGACCATGTTTGGGACATATTCCTTACCTCCTTGAAGTTCAAAATGTTTGTCTCCTTGTCAAAAGTCTATAATTTTATATATTCCCTATGTGATTTTGGGTCGTGTCACCGCCATTGTGTCTTGCATGAGTAATCATTAATGGTGGAGTTCCCTTAAATTATTTAAGTTTCAACTCATGGTTTTATTTTCTTTTGAGTTCTTTTATTTTAAGGATGAGTTCTCGATTCAATGTGGTTTTTTTGGGTGATTTCATTTTTGTTTGAGGTGTTAGTTGAGTCAATTGTGTGGCTTTTTCATAAACTAGGTATGTTGGTTGTGCACCATTTGATTGAAATATTTGATAAAATTGTACTATTAGCTATAAGGTTTCATGTTTTATCCAAATTATTTAAATTATGTCAGCCAAAACATGAAACATGTTAGGATTGGTATAAATTAGGATCTCACACCAAGATGAATTTTCGTGTAGCATACAAGAAATTAAGCGATGACCATATTTAGGGTTTCCCTGTGATGTGCCTCCTAGGGTTTTATTTTTCCTATGTTAAGTGTTGATGAAGATTTAGGGTTTCATATGGACAAATGATTTCATAACCTAGGGATTTTATTGAATTGACATTTTAAGACTGTTTCTTGGTGTGATTTGGTTATTTGGCCTACTTTGTGGGGAACTAAATATATTATGTTATCCTTGACCTTAGGGTTTTCACAAAAAATCTTGTGTTTTCATATATGCTTATGGAGCGATCAAAATCATGAAGATTGAAGAGTTACAACACTGTTTTGGATGCATTCCATACCTTGGATGTTCCACAACATCCATTACCCTCCCATTTATCTACAACATCCCAAATCTTCCAATATCCTTGCCATTCATTCATTCTTAATTACAAGAGTTAAAAACATTTATCATTCCTCCATTTTTTTTGTAATATCCACATGCTTGATCGATCCCCACAAATGTTCCTCATTGCAAGAATTTGACTATCTATTGGATTTATCCCATTCCCTTGGTATTTTCCACAATGTCACTAGCTACTCGAAGTCCCACAATGAATTGAAAGGGGTGTGAAAGATAATGTTTTATCCACATACACTAGAAATTCCCATAGATCCACATGACTATCGAAAGTTAGTAATAAGAAAAATGGTAAAATATGCTTTGAGGACATAGTTTTAAAGGTTGATAGGTGTTATTTTTTGCATGTCCATATATCCATGGATTCTTCACAAATACTTATCATCCCAAAATATTTGCAATGACTTATTAAGTAGTGAAGGTGATCATTTTAAGTAAATTTTGGTAAATATTGATCATTTGATCATGGATCTATTTAAATTATAAGTTTGAAGTAATGTATATAAATTTTCTTAAAACTTGTGATATATTGATGATTATTAATATCTTGCATAAGATGTTTTATGTTGTGGTGTTTAATAAAAAAAAATCATGCGGATATAAATGTCAAGGGTCACCAAGATGAAGAACAAGTTCAAAGGGGTTTCCCCTCAAACTAAGACTACATTCAAGGTGGAAATTTGTTGGAGACATGTGTCATGCCCAAAAAAAATCACTAAGAAAACCTTACTAATTTTTTTAAACATTAATTAAGTATTTATCTTCTCCCAAACGTTCAGTGTGCATCCACTTGTATATAGGGGACCTGGTCAAGGTATGAACTATACACCTTGTGTTTCAAAATTTTCTTAAGTGTGGATATGAACTTAATAGGTTTTTCAAACAGTCACTAACTAGGGCTTACTTGAAATATGACCCCTTATACTCTTCTTGGGTTGACTAGGCTAACACTAGTATCAATTTGAACCAACAAGACTAAATTATATGACCAAGGGTTAGTTAATTATTAATTTAAAGGCACCTTAGGTTCAATCGGGTTTAATAAAGGTTAAACAATCGTTAGATTCTTAAAAAAATCCTTAAAGTCAATCTTGATCTAGTTGTTTAATTTAGACATAACACAGTTAAATATTTATTGATTACATTTCTTGAGGAGCTAAGATATTAATATCTTTCATAACTTATTAACTTAAATCTACCACTAATTTAAATTTTAACTCTTTAATATAAGCCAATTAAATAGAACAAGTTTTTTTCTAGAGGTTGACCCAATCCTCAATAATTACCAATTAATGAAAGAACATTTTAGGATTAGTTTAGCATTGATTGGAGACCCCTCTAAGTCCCAAATGAAGAATCATTTATTTGACTTTACCAAGTTGTTCTATTTTAATCATTAAATAGTTAAATACTTACTTATCCCCTTTCTCAGGATAAGATGACACCAACATATTTCCTAAGTTGATTAAATTAATTTAACTAATGATTTAATTTATAACCCTTAATAGAGAGGAAACTAAATAAAACATGATTTATTCCTAGAGTTAACCAACCCCTTTTGTTCAATCAATATTAACCACTTTTAAAGGCATGTTAGGTTAGATTTGGCGTCCATTTGATTCATAAAGGATTAAATTCTTAACTTTGATCTTGCTCATAATTTATTTATTTTAAAGCTATTTAATTAATACTTAGTCATCACAAATTTCAAGGAGGAATGACACATTCTTTACCCATGACCTCTTCGGTTTATTTGTATTAATATTTTATTTTATAATTTCTCGCTTGATAATGTAGCTAGTTCACCCTATAATTATACCAACTTAATTTTATATAATTAAAATATCAATTTAGTTGCTAGATATTACATAGGTTTAAATTGGGTTCATCTATAGGAAAGCCTCTTGCTTAAATCCTATTAAAATAAATTTACTTAATAAATCTTCTTTAATAAATGTGACTAGTTCACACTAAACTTACTCCAAGGATATTCAACTCGCATATTTTTAATTAGTTAATAAATTTTACAAAGGATTTATAGTATTTATAATCTTAGGAATACCTTTGGCTTTAGTCAAATTTAAAAAAGAATTAAATTAATTCATTAAGTATCACTTAAAATAAATCTAAAGCTCAAAAGTGAGAAAATCGAAATGAAGCTCTGCAACGGTCATGGCGGTTTACAACGGTCGGAAAGGTTTCGGCATGGGGGCAGGGGGGGTGAGGGACCCAATGTGAATAGATCAGGGAATCTCAAACATGTTTGGAGGAAGGAACGATGGGCCCGACCACAGTCCATGGCTTCGAATGGTCGCTTTCAGGAGGGACCAAGTCATGGGCAATCACAAAAAGTTGCAGGCCCTAAAAGGGGAAGGTACAGGTAGGGTCAATACTGTAATGAAGAATTTCGTAGACCTAGACAGCAGCAGGATTCAAAAATGGGTCAATTTGCTCCTCTGCGAATGGATAGACATGTTTCCAGAAAGATCTCCAATGCGAGATATGGAAAAGGGGAAATGGAATGGAAAAAGAAATTGCCCTCGGCCAAGGAATGGGAGGAAGTACGGGAAGAGAGATCGAAGGGGGGAAAAGGAAACCCTGGTTCTTCCTGGCCCAAAGAATCAGAAAACGGTAGAACCAAAGTGGTTATCAGTTCCTCGAAAATGCAAAGGGAAATTTTGTGGTTAGAACAGTTAGGTCTATTCGGTAAATGGTTTGGAAAGACTCTGAACTGGGAATATTTAGAGAAATGGTGGAAAGAACGTTGGGGTGCGGAGCTGCAATTCAAGATGCTTCAAAATGACTTCTTTATGGTAGTATGCCCAACCAGAAACATCAGAGACCAGATTGCTCGAGGGGTCTGGGTTTTAGATGGCTGCGGTTTCTACCTAAGAAATTGGTCAGTGGGTTTTGATCCATTGACACATGTATTGGAAAGCCAACAAGATTGGTATAGTCTACCAAATCTTCCTCTAGAATATTGGGCTCCATCTATTCTCGAGGAAATAGGAAATCATTTGGGCACCTTTGTCTGTGCGGAAGAAAGAAAAATTGCTAGGAAAAATCAAACTTATGTGCGCATTTGTGTGGAAAATAAGGTTGAAAGAACAATTTGGAGTGAGATTGAACTGATCACGGACTATGGGACTAGGATTCAAAAGTTAGAAAGGGATTCGCTTATGCATAACAACCTGGTTCGAACCCTGGCTTGCAGGGTAAGCAACAAAGAAGTAGGAAAAGCGCTATCATTGGAAACCCCTACTCCTTTAGTGAATCTTCGAACTTTCGCCCGGTCCCCTGATGAAACCCTAACTCCGCCAATGGGTGTGTTGAATAAGCCGCATTCTGTAGTCAACCAAACTTCACCTAAAGCAAATCAGAAGCAACTGTTGCCGATCAATATGGAAGGTGTTTCTCCTAAGAGGTTGTCGAATCCTGTTTTGGAGGAGGGTGGCGACATTTGGACAGCTCAGGATACCCAAAAGGGGAGGGAGATGCAATTTGAGGAGCTTGAAGACAAAATTTTGGAGACCCTAGAAATCATGGGGGATAGCTGTCTGAACATTGAGTTGGATTCTTTGATAGAAGTCGGGAAGGAATTAGTGGAGCTTGCGGAGGCAGAAAAATTGAAGTCTGGATCACTGGAGGATGGTCTTTGCCTAGACGGGATAGAGGAAAATTGGGTGCCAGATGAGCGAGCAATGGCAGAATTGTTAAGTCCCCAATCGGGAAAGAAAAGGAAGATCACAGAGGAACTACAGGAGGCGAAATCGTGCTTAGGCATTCACAGACGTGATATTCTCAAATTAACCCCAAACTGTGGTGATCAAAAAAAGTGGGGCAGGATACCTAATCAAGAGAAGAGAAAACAGGATGGAGAAGCTACTGGTCAACAAAAAATTGATATAATGATTAAAGTAGGGAAGGGAGATACCCTTCCTGAACAGCAATGAAAATCTTAACCTGGAATGTTAGGGGCTTAAATGCCCCTAACAAGTGGAGCCTAATAAGGCGACACATTGAAGTATGTCAAGCAGAAATATGCATGTTTCAGGAAACAAAATTAGGTGGAGCAGCTTTGGAGTCCTTTGGCAGGAAATTGAAGCTTTGGAAATGGGCTGGAGTGGAGGCGGAAGGGGCCTCCGGTGGCTTGTTGATTCTATGGAAACCACAGACAGTCTTGTTAGAAGTGATGAATTTGAGTCGTCATTGGCTGATATGCAAGGTACGAAGCTTAATCTCGAATCTAAGCTTTAATTTATTAAATGTGTATGGCCCCTTGATGTGTGTTCAGAAAAGAATAGTGTGGTTAGAATTGGATGGTATTTTGCAAAACTTACATCAGGAACCCAGCATTATAGGGGGGGATTTTAATGCCATCCTTAGGATGGAAGACAAGAAAGGGGGTTTTGGAAAAGCCCTACAGTCCCAAAAGGACTTTTGCAGCTTTGTGGAGAGAAATTCTCTTTTTGAAATTCCTATAAGCAATGGCAATTTCACCTGGACGAATCGTAGAAAAGGGTTTGGTAGTATTGCGGAAAAATTAGATCATTTCTTCTTCAAAGGAAATTTGAGTCTCTTTCCCTATTCTTTAGAAAGCAAAATAAATTCCAGTACAGGCTCTGATCATCTCCTTGTTCAGTTAATCTTTGAAGGGGAAAAGGGTCCGCTTAGATGTCCATTTAAATTTGAAATGATGTGGTTTAAGGATCCCCAAGTGCTGACATTACTGGAACAGTGGTGGAACGAATGCCCAAGAGTGGGCTTAAGTCTTTTCAATGTGATCACAAAATTAAAGTATCTCAAACAGTGTTTAAAACAATGGAACAAAGATAGCTTTAAAAATATCTTCGTAGAGAAAGTGCAGACTGAAACAGAGTTAGCCTCTTTAGCAGAAGAAATTATGAAATGTGGCATGAATGAGTTATGTTACATGAAAGAAAAAGCTCTGAACAGCAAGCTTAATGATTTACTTATTAAAGAAGAAATTTTTTGGAGGCAAAAATCTAGAGAAGTCTGGCTAAAAGCAGGGGACAGAAATTCAAAATTTTTTCACAATTCCACAAAAGCAAGAAGAGAATATAATAGAATTTCCTATTTGAAAGATGGGGATGGAAGGTTGTTAGAAGATTTGGATGAGATTAAGGTCTCTACAGTTAACTACTTTCAGAATTTGCTTAATGATTGGGAAGGTTCAAACTGGAAAGCTCAAAATACTTTTATGCAATTCATACCGAAATTGGTCTCTCAAGCTCAATTAAATTCATTAAATGCAAAATTTACAGAAGAGGACGTGAAAGGGGCAGTTTTTGAGATGCAACCAGAAAAAGCACCAGGACCAGATGGTTTTCCAGCTGGCTTCTTTCAGAAATGTTGGTACTTTCTGGGTAAAGAGGTCTGGGAAGCCATAGAAGATTCCAGACGGAACAGAAGGGTTCTAAAAGAAGCAAACAACACTCTCTTGGCGCTGATCCCAAAAAAAGAGAAACCTGAACATTGGGAAGACTTTCGCCCAATATTGCTATGTAACACAATCTACAAAATTTTAGCCAAAGTTGTTGCCAACAGATTAAAAAAATTCTTCCCTCTATTATTTCGGAGGAACAAACAGGATTCGTCCCAAATCGCTCAATTCTTAATGGAATTATCATTGCTCAAGAAGTTATTCATTCAACTCAAAAAATGAATAAATCGGCTATGTTATTGAAATTAGACATCAGGAAAGCATATGATAGAGTAAATTGGAGATTCCTCTTTAAAGTCATGGAAGCCTTCGGTTTTCAAAAGGGGTGGTTAGATTGGATTTATGGTTGGATCGCTTGCCCGAGATATTCAGTATTGGTAAATGGTTCCCCGAAGGGATTCTTCTCTCCCTCAAGAGGCTTGAGACAGGGGGATTCGTTATCCCCCTTTTTGTTCATAATTATGGCTGAAGCTTTAGGGAGGTCGATTGAAAAGGCAAAGGAGCTTGGCTGGGTTCATGGTTTGCAAGTCACTAGCAGTCTTCCCAACATCACACATCAACAATTTGTGGACGACACAATGCTTTTTGGGGCAGCAACCGCAAAGGAGGCAAAAAATTATAAAAAATTGCTTGAAGATTATTCTAAGGCCTCTGGGCAAGAAGTAAGCAAGGCTAAATCTGAAGTTTTTTTTCTTTAACACATCTTGCCCCAATGAGGTTCAAATATTATGAATTCTCGGTTTCAAAAAAGGACAGCTTCCATGTAAATTTTTAGGCCTTCCTTTGGACAAAGGCATCAAAAACAACAGTGCATGGAGCTCAATGGTTACAAGATGCAAAGAGAAAATTTCTTCATGGAAGAACAGATGGCTATCTTGGGCAGGCAGGCTAACTTTGTTGAAATCTGTTATATCGGCCCTCCCTATTTACATGTTGTCTTGCTTGCAATTAACCAGCGGGGCGAGCAAAGAATTAAGCAAGGTAATGAAAGATTTCTTTTGGAAAGGCAACGCAGAACAAAAAAAAATTCCCCTCATAAAGTGGCAAAAGGTATGTGAGAAGCGAGAGAATGATGGGACAGGTTTGAGAGTGGTTTCAAGGCAAAATAAGGCCTTAGGGGCTAAATTGGCTTGGATTATCTATTCCAGGCCCAATCTAAAATGGGTAAAGATTGTCAGAGCAAAATATCTGGTTCCTGATCCAAATTATTTCCTAACTGCAAAAACTCTCCCCTCTGGCTCCCGGATCTGGAACTTCATCAACAATAGCAGAGATCTAATTTCGGATTTCCTTACGTGGGAGGTGAAGGATGGTAAAGGGGCACTATTCTGGGAGGATTCGTGGGAAGGCCACTTTGCATTAGCAAAAGTCCCTGAATTTTCCAAAATAATGGAGACGACAAAACAACTATGGGGTTCAAAAGTTAGGGATTATATAGACTTCGCGGATAATGCGAAGGAGGGAATTCTGAAATGGAAATCGGTGAGATCTTTGAATTTGGGTGACCAAGAGACGAATTATTTTGAGCAGGAGCTAGCAAAACGTAGAATATGGGTCAGAATGGGAGAAGACAGATTGAGGTGGGATGCTGCTCCAAACGGAATCTACTCGGCCAAGGCTGGTTATAATGCGTTATCAGTCTCTCTAGAATCAAAATCAGAATTACCTCGCAACCTTTGTTGGAATAAGGCATGTTTACCGAAAGCAGGGATTTTTACTTGGGCGGCCGCGCAGGGTAGAATTCTCACAGGCGATAGATTTATAAAATTGGGTTACCATGGCCCAACCAGATGCCCTCTTTGTCATAAGGCAGAGGAAACAGTGAACCACTTACTTTTAAACTACGATTATACTCAACAATTGTGGTGCTGGTTACGTTCTAAATTAAGATGGTCCTCTGCTCTTCTTGGCACCCTTTTGGAGTGTTTAAATTCTTGGCCAAGTCACGATCAGCATTGCATCTTTGGAGACCTATGGAAAATATCCCCCTCAATACTGCTGTGGGAAGTTTGGAAGGAAAGAAATAGGCGCATTTTTTAGGATAAAGAGATGTCAATTCCACGGTTACAGTGCAAGATTGAGACTTGCATCATAGAACTTTTCAATGCTCAGATGCAGGAGAAAACAAAGAATCTTAATTTCACTAAATGGGATGCATGGATCTCGAAGCAATGGTTTGGTATCAAATCTCCGCCACTGGAGTGTTCAGGCAAAGCTGCCACGGCAGAACAACGAAAAAAGACAAAGTGGATCCCTCCTGAACCGGGATGGGTCAAATTAAATTTTGATGGCGCTTCTAAAGGGAATCTGGGACCGTCCGGAGCCGGATGCATAATAAGGTCTTGCACTGGTTCGGTTTTAGCGAAACTAGCTCAGCCTTTGGTAGATGGAACGAATAATGCTGCAGAATTTCAAGCTCTACTCCTGGGTCTAAAATTAAGTAAAGAATTAGGCATTCAAAACTTGGTTATTGAAGGGGATTCAACAGTTGTCATAAATGCCCTGAGGACAAGGCAGATTCACAATTGGAAAGTGGGAGTCTTTTTGGATGCGGCTTTGGAATAGCTAAACAACTTTGAGCAAGTCATGTTAAATCACACTCTCAGGGAAGGCAATTCTGAAGCAGATCAGTTGTCTAATCAGGGAGTTTTTGGCCCTGGCTTCAAAGATTGTCCAAAGATGTGATTCATTGTGGGTGGATGGGTGGGCTCCCCCTCGCCCCTCACACAGGCACTGGATGCCTAGGTGGTCATGAGGTGGAGGACGGGACGGACGGAAGGCATTCGGGCTCGGCTTGTAGTAGTCATGCCAACCGGCTAAATTTAGCAGAATGCGGAGGTTTATTGTAGGGGTTAATCGGCAGCTATATAGTTCAAATTTTAAGGAGTGGGTCTAGAGGCATGTTGGGCT
>VDFB02007540.1:125685-186541 GCA_007258455.2 Sequoia sempervirens | reverse complement strand
TCAACAAATGGACTTGATTGAGCACTTTTATAACGGTGAAATTTGTGTATTTATGATAATTTTCATTTTATTTTTACGGAATGTTTTATTATAATTATATTTAGATAAATGGTATAATTTTATGTATAGCTGAGTTTTTTTGTTTTTTTTTTTTGTTTTTTTTTTTTTTTTTTATTGATATTTAAATATATTTTTATATACTGGTTATTTATTACATTTATTCTTGCATTATTTTTATATGTTACATTTTTTTATTGATATAGTATTATCTTGTTTTAGATCAATCACACGAGTACTAGTTGATCTCACACCTATATTTATATCTCCTCAAATATAAATATGAAATTTTCAATTACAAAGTTTTTGTCTCATTTCACTAGACTTTATGAGCTAGCTAAACACATGTTTACATGATTTATTGTGATGTCTTTATTAGTTTTGCTCAAATATTTCAACCCACAATTGCAATGGCTAGGTGCACTCAATGCTAGTGTTATATAAAAGTATTACAACAAGAAGCCTATGAGTGACGTGACCCAAAATACAAGATGACTTCCAAGGTTGAAAATGTTAGCTCCTTTGAGTGACTTTCAACAAGCTCTAGCTAACCACAAACAAAGGAAAGGGAAAGAGATAATAATGCAAAAAATAAAAATTCTAGTCTATAAGCAATAATGTACTAAGAGAAGGAAGGTTTTCCATAGCAAAAGGATTACAAACACATAACCTAATCATCAATGGAAATAGGAGACAAATTATAGCAATGAGTGACAAGGGACAATTTGTGAATGCTCATTGCCTTTATTTAGATAAGGCCAAGAGCTACTCCAAAAGATATGAATGTAATTCAAACAAGAAAACTAAGGCTAGCTAAATGCAAATGAAAAATAAAAGGTAAGAGGACAACCAAGAAAAACAAAGGAACACAAAGAACAAGAATAGCTAAATTACCAAAAGGAACACACTTAACAATGATACAAAAGGCAAAGAGAAGTTGCACATTATATCACTAGCAAAGGATTAAGATAAAAAGAAATACAATGGCCCTAAGGTTTAGAACTACAAAGTAGCATGACTTCATCCAAAAATATGCTCTCTTAGTTCATACAAGCTCATTACATTTATAGTAAAATTAGAAGTAACAAGGGGAGAGACAAGTGGGAAAGAAATTCATGGTTAACATCATGGTCTAGATCTAATATAGTAGTAGAAGATTATCTTGTACCAACAAGGTGCATGTTATAATCACAAAGCCTCCTCTTGGCATTTTCTATTAAATTAGAAAAACCCTCTTAAGCTTTGAAATCTCTAAGGTATGTGGTGTATGTTATTAGTTTTGGTTGTTGTATAGACATGGGAAGATAGTATTTGAATTTTCCATAAGGGGGACCTTCTTGAATTTTATCATCTAGCATTCTACAACAACCACGAGTCTATCGACTTGTGGGGGATGGTGCCTTAATGGTGAGATGATCACTTCCATCCTTAAGATCATGTTCTACTTACCCTCCCTTAAATTTCACTATGCACTCAACTCTAAATGATTAGATTTTCCTATAAAACCTCTATCCAAATGTTGACCATTCACTATTAGTAAATTTAATCTTTGATTGACCCTAAAAATACTTCAAAGTTTATCAACCCATGAAATATTTGCTTACTATGCATCCTAGGGAATGAAGGGAAAATATGGAGTGCTTTTGAATTGGGGAAGTCATAGGCACTTAGGCTAAGAATCATTACTATGCAAGCCTAACTTCTTAGATGATTAGAACCATATATCAACTTAAATCAAATCGTTGGTGAGCTCTCATAGGTATTTCTCCTAATGAAATATGTTGCTCATTGGGACATTAGATTGAAGATTTAATAGTTCAAACATTAAGATAATACCATGTTTACTTGCTTCTTCCCTTCATTGACCAATCATTCACCAACCTAGGTATAACATGGGCCCTTTTAGCATGAGCTACGTCATGACCTAGGAATCTTATAATTGTACAAACCATCTCTCAAGAAGAACCTTGCTAATTGGAGCAAGGGACCAATGAAAAATGAATATTGATGCTTAGGGGATCCACCATGAAGGTATCAACTAATAGCAAGTTACTAATCAAAGAGAACCTTTTCCTCCCCAAAGATTCCCACCAATTGTTGGATGAAAGTGATGGATGGTTGGAAAAGTTTGGAAATGTAGGGAATATAAAAATAACCAAAATTCCTATGTATCATTTAATGAATGCGATCCAACTGTGTGGGAAAGCTAATATTTCTTATGTTGAGAGAACCTTAACCCCATGGAATTCTATACTATAAATAATAAAGAGAGTGATGAAGGGATTAAATTTGGGAAGGGATGGAAAGAAGATGAGATAGATCACGTGGTAGGGATGGGGAAAGTGAGCCTATGAAAAAGACCAATGAAAAGATATCTCGAATCAGGAATTATCGTAAAGGGCTATAAGAGAAGAAGAAAATATGAAGAGGGAAATTGGGGGTGAGGATGGTGTTGGAACACAACAATCTACTGAGAGGTGGGGGTGAATTAGTAGATACTAAAACTTTAGCCCTCAAAACCTTTATGCAGATTACTTCCTTAGCTCCAAATACTTTGTACAAATTTCTTTCTCAAACTCTTAGTGTGTAGATTGAAAGCTAAAAATACAAACATAAACATGCAAGTAAACAATCAATGCAAATGCCCACAACACTAGATATACATGAAAAACCCAAGATGGGAAAAACCACAATGACAAAGCTACTTGAGTCTACTGCACAAATCCAGTCTCACAAATAAGTCCTTAGTTACATATGTTTAGGGCTACAACCCGAGGAAGCAACAACTCCCTAATTTAGAAGCTACAACTTTAAGGAAGCAACAACTCCCTGATTTAGGAGCTATAATTCCAAGGAGACTACAATCCCCTAATCTGAGCTACAACTTGGTAAAACGAGGTTGCAACCTCTATGATAATAAACTACTCATATATGCATTAAGAATGGTTCTACAACACCTAGTAATGCACCGTTATATTCAATACATAAATTCTGCTCACACTTCTCTACACTTACTTTCTCTCTCTCTTCTGCACAACACTCTCTTGTGAACTAGAACGATCACTATTCTAACTTGTTGCACTACTCACTCTCTTCACTTCGAATGCAAATGTCTAGATGATATTATGTATTACAGTGATGCACTCTTTGTTTGCTTCTTTTCTTATCATTCTCACAGTCTTAGCTACATACTCAACAAGAATTTACCCAATAATGCACACTCTGCCACAACATGCTTTTCTCTCTATTCTCTCACAGACTCAACACTCACTTGCAGACACTACACACTTCATTTGTAGCAACACAACTATCAGTCTCTTTTCCCAAACAATATCAGGTTCTCTTTTATCTTCACCATCTCGCTTTTTCTTCATTGAGATTCATCCAACCATCTAGATCATCTTACTTACTCCATTAGGGTTTCCTACATTCACAAGCTTCTCCAACAAGCTACCTTTGTGTTCTAGTCAAACATCATTGTCCAACTATGCCAATCATACAATAACCCTAAAGCATAATGAAAATTAAATACATTCTCCTACTTTTTTAATTTGTTTTTGTTCTTCTTACTTGAGCAGCATCAACCTAAGGCATTCAATATCATTTTACCATTTTTTCTTGTGCCATGGATTCATGTCTAGTAGTTGTGTTTTTCTCTGCCTTAGTACCATCACATTCATCCAGTAAACAACAAAATCCTTGTTGGATATCTACCTGATAATATGTGCAAGTGATTATATTTGATCATCCTCTTCCTTGGCTCAATATCATCCCTTGTTCGTTGATGTGAGAATTTGTGCCATTATTTCGCCATTGGATCAAATGCATTCACAATTATGTTCATTTACATAAGAACTCATGCTAACACTTGTGTCTTCCCTTGTTGTGAGTTTATGCCCTAACTGTGTCTTTTTTTATCTGCTAAACGACTAGGGTTATACATTAAATCATCATCAACAAAGACATTGATTGAACAAATATTGATTTTGCAACAAGGATGAAAAATCAATGAATTATCGATTCACCACACATCATCGTTCTTTTTTCCTTCAATAGCCACATCATCAATCAACATTTTGTCATTTGCATAGTCAATTTCTATCTTATGGCCATATTGTTGTAAAGCTACCAATGCACATTCATTTTAGCAATGCAGCGATCATTGCTTTATCGCTACTTCAATAAACCTTCATCTTCCATTTCAGCGATGTGAGGAAATAGATGCGATGACCATACTCCCATCACACATCACTAAACTACCCATAGACTCCAAAGAGATTTCCGCGATATATATGATATGAGCAATAGCCATTAGATTATCCTTAATCTCATCTTAACTGTCAATTTGACCAAGATAGTATTTGTTGATTTGCAACAGCGATGCAAAAATCAACAAGTAATTGTTTTCCATATGTCATTCACCTGTCATCCAAGTCATTCATCCACATCACTTTTCCACCAATCCTCGCTTCCTTGCGAATCTTGATCGAGTCCCACTGAATTCTCAGCAGGCGGGCGACAATCACGTACACACCTACCGACGCCACCAATCGTCACTGTCCACCAATTCTTGGTCCCACCATCGACATTACACTCTCCCATCGCCATATCATAGAGACTAGTTTCATAGTCCTAGCAGCATCACTTTGTCCGCCCAATGAAGGTTATCATCGCAACGTCGTAGGAATGCCTTAAGAGTCCTACCAATGATAATATGTCACTCTGATGAAAACAATCAACATCGAATACGTCATTCCAATGTGGGGTCTAGACATTGTCATCACAACTTTGTAATCCACAACAAGGATGTGGATTACCATTTTCCAAATCTCATCATGCCATGTGTTTGCTTCATCATCATTTACAACATCATTATGACTATAATTTCTTGTACAAAGTAGGGTTTTTATAGCAAACCCTAACTCACCCAAGAGGTAAAACAATTTCTTTTTGGGAAAAACAAGCCATTCAACACTCCAAAACGCACCTCTAAACATTTCTCAAAAAACCCATCACAATTATGGCATCCATCTGTACCTCTGAAATTTTGTAGCATACTACCAATCACATACACCACATTATGACACTCCTACAACACTAAAATAGCTCGTTCAAGCACACTTGCAAAAATATTTAGGCTTACTCCAATCAACTTGTACAAGTGATTTCATCATCTAGAACACATATCTTATTGTCAACATGTACCCACTCACTTGATACACATATTACTCCTTCTCATGATTACAAATGACAATGCACCATGACACCTTTACTGCCTTTCCACATCCTTCTTCCTTGCATGATCACTTCACCTCATATCCGATATTGCCTTGACATTAATGAATACTACCAAACAACTCATTCCTAGGATCGAGTATTACTACCTTATAATCCACCTCTTTGTCATCATCTAGGATCAAATACCACATCTTTCTGATCCACCCTTTTTGAAATCAATGACAACCATATTCCAAGAGATGGTGCATGAAAGAAAAATGGAATGCAATAAATTACACTAATCTTGTATTTAAAGGCATTCATTTATAATCTAAAAGTATCATTCATATACAATTTACATTTAAGGAATGAACATCCTTATAACACTTCAATTGGAGCATCTTAAATGTATCCAAATCTACATGTATTCATTCTCAATCATTTGTATAACTTCTTGTTTCCTTAACTCTTTAGTATGAATGTAAAGCTAATATTCTCTAAGAGTTGACCTAAAATAATGTGCCCCCTGGTTATCTAGTATCCCTCTAAAGGTATCTTTAAATATTGATAGTTGTAGTAACAAATCGTAGAACAACAAATCAAGTGAATCAAGAAGTAAAAGAATCCAACCAACATGATAAGATTTATGAATAAGAGGACAAATTTTTTCTTGTAAAAGTGATCTAGATGTGTGGACTTAATTTAAAAAATTTATGACATGCTATATTATACAAAGAATCCAAGGTGAGACACATTGAAAGGCACCATTTTTAATCTCAAGATATATAGAATTTAGTGTCATATCAAAGTCATTTTTATTGATAGAGCTAGGTATACCTAACATCACATTAAATTTCATAGGATATCATTAATTCTAAATTATATATGTTGATAACTATTAGCTAATTAATTTGGGTTAAACCATCCATACATGTATCCATCTCATTGGATTAACCTAGATTATTCTTAGGGAAAGTAGATTTTCCTTTACCTTTTGTTGAACCCATCTGCTCTTACACTCACTAGGGTCTAGCCTTAGAGATATAGTCTACCTTATACCTCCTTTTAGGTCTTGCTCCCTTGCTATTATTGATGCATATTTTTTAGATTTTTATAGTCTCTTATCTTTAATTACATGTATTGTCCCTCTATCCTTGATATCATCATGAGAAATCTTTATATCAAAAAGGATGTGCTCTCTATGAAGTTTGTGTTATATCCTTCCTTTATAGAGTTGATTAGTGTTCATCCATGCATATTAGATGCACTTGTATCATTTGTCCATAAGATTCAAGATGATCTAATGGCTTGTGATAGTGATGACTAGATCTACCTAGTAAGGATTTATCATGTGTGAGTAATATATCTAGTATGATGGTTATTGATGATATCATACATCCTCCACCTATTCATGACATTTTGATACCTCTTAACAATAGGTTTATTGCATGTTGTGTCAGTTCTATGTTCATATACTCACGTTCTTTGAATGTATTGCATTATTTTATAAATGATAATAAATATAATGATGATTGTTTTTCTACATCTCGTGTTGGACATCTAGACACTTGAAATATAGGTATACATGTTTTATCTTCACCTAAATGCAATGATGATGAACCTTTATCAATGACCAGCAGTACAATTGTTGATTTTTTATTACATATTTATGATGATTATCCTAGGGACGGGCTTTATGATGATTGAACCTCTTATATCATGAGTGACATGACTTTTTCACTTTTGCATGAGGTAATTACCCTTGATATAATTCATAGTGACCCATCTTTCGTATCTTGTAGCTCGCACTCTATTAATGATATGTTTAGTGATGAGCACATTCCTCCTTTATCTTATTATGGAAAGGTTTATGATTATGTGTTTCATGATAATTTGCCTTGTGATAAACATTATTTTATTTGCATTGTGATGCTCTTTCAACACACTTATGATATAACCACCCAGTGATAATAAATATGGAAAATTACATGTTATATCATTTATATATTCAAACTATGCTTCCATACGTGATGATGGTAATTTAACACGTGTATTTTGTGATACTATGTACTTATAGAGCTTAAAATGGTTTCATTCATGTCATGTTTCGTAGACATCCTTTCACGTGTTGTTATGTGCATTCACATATCACTTTACTATGGGCCATAGACTATGTTACAAATCAATTTTCATTCTCCTCCTAATGGCTCCCATAAATGTTTTTATGTATCACGGTGATATATAACTTTTTGATAGAGACTCGCATGTGGACTCTCTCATGTTTTACTATGGGCCATAGACTATGTTACAAATCAATTTTCATTCTCCTCCTAATTGCTCCCATAAACTTTTTTATGTCTCATGGTGATATATACCTTTTTGATGGAGACTACACGTGTACTCTCTCATATTTTATTTATATGTACCTTAGTGTGATTATGTTTTCTTGCATCCCATCGTGTATGTGATTATGACATACCTAAGTATAAAGAACAACATGAGAATATTTTGTGATTTTTACTTTGCATATGCAAGGATAGGCTAGAATTAGTTGACAATATTGTTGATGAGTATTTTTGCATGCACAAACTTAGATAAAATACTATGTATCCTATCTCTCTTATAGGGAAAACAAATCCTAATAACTTAGAAAAAGACTACCTCAAGGCTTTTAATTTCAGTTCTTGACTTGAAAAATAACTCAACATCCAATGTATATTTGTTTTTTTCACAAAGGGACCTTATGTTTACTCAATGGAAAGATAATGAAGGTTTTAGATAAATTTGAATGAAGTATAAAAACCTTGAACGTATCTCTAAATTTGAGATTTGAAAATGAAATGATACTACTCCTAAACTAATTCTCAATTTTTAAATAAACTTTAAAATATTAGGGTGAGAAAGGAAAAGGATAGAAATTTGTATGGAAACTACAATTACGAATTAACGTTGCAAATAGATGGATCCCTCAAATAAATCCTCACAACACTACAAAAATAATGCAATTTTCAATGGATATAAATATTTTAAAATCATAATCATTCACTTAAATACCAAAAATTGGTGCAATCCAAGCAAATCTTCACAATCAAACTTAATTTGAAAGGGGCTTAGACTAACCATGCAAATTAACCCACAATCAACAAGTCACAAATGGTATGAACTGGAGATCTATCAGATATCCAAACACATCATCATCACTAAAATTGAACTTTATCTAACATTTTAAAAGGAACCATGAGAAACTATTGAAATAATCCACAAAATACCAAATCAATACTTCTACTTGTATCGATTTTAAAATAGTTTGAATACAATAATTCCTAATCACTCTTAACACCTAAAACTAAAAATATATGATATTTTTTCAACTCTAACTAGCTTTGTTGCTATTGTTGTTAACTAGATCTAACTTTGTACAACGAAGAATGAATGCCTTTAATAGGAGACGCGAGGAAGCCTTAGTATACAATGAGTGGCCAGGAATCATCCATCACCAAGGGTTGAAATTACATAATAATTTAATAATTGGAGCTATATTTAATATTCATCCTCTATATCCAACCAAATTCAATTACAAATTAGCCATGATGGTTGTCTTTGTAAGAAAAGACAAAATTACACCTCCTTTGTGTTGAATTTTCAAAAAATAATAGTTGGCACAAATATGACACAATTTTCAATATAAGGCGCCTTTCAAGTCACATATCATCTAGAGTTTAAAAAGTATGGCACAAATGTTGTTAACACTAGAGTAACCTCCTCAGGTTGAGGACCTAAAGTAGCATGGACTCTAAAACACTAAATATCATAATAACTAACAAAATTACCATGAGACTCCTCCCAAGCATGCTTTCTGTAATGAAAACTCTTAATCTCTAATAGAAATGTGGAAGCAACATCCGAACCAACCTAAGAAGAGAGAATATCTAGTTGTCTTCCATATAAATATGACTTCCATTGCTAGTTGATCAACTAATCATCAAAATCTATATCTTTATTAACATAAGCCTCTGTTAAAATATTAAAAAATATAGTACAACTCTTCAAAACATCATCTATTTTAATATTTGTATGCAAAAATTCTTGCTTGGCTTTATCAACAATCTATCCTCTAAATCTCATTGCATGCATCAAAAAATGAGGCTCTTTTAGTTTATCTCTACTCAAAACACCTTCTCTTATCAACGCCTCTTTATGGCTTTGAGTTTAGGGAAAACCATAACATACAAAATTTCTCATTATCGATGCAATCTTCCAATAGCTTGTTTGTTTCATTCTTCATAACCAAAAAAATATGTTATACCTGGATTGCGTCATCAATTGTTATATTTCCCTAATAAAAAATATTATCAAGCCATGCTTGTGTAGCATGAAGCATACATTTTATTATTTCTATTTGATCAATTTATAGCTTTAAAAAAAATATAGGAGGAACAAAAGCACCCTCTTCCTTTTGATTTGGACCAACTACATGTTTAATATAAGCTTGTAATTCTACCACTTGTGCCTTTATTTGATCTTTTGTAGCTTCATCTTTGTTCATTCTCTACACAATCATACTAATGGACCCATTCAATTCTTCAATCTCTTGTATCCTAGAGGTAGGACGTAAATTGAGAGTAGAAACATTAAAATCTCTTGTCCAAGATCTTTATTATCCTTATCAATTTTTTGTATGGCAACATGCAAAATTTTGGACCTTGATGAATATTTGGTCACATGAGACCTTATACTTTCTTTCTTTTTTCTCCTTAGGTTGCTCAATTTTGCTTAATAAGCTAGCCAAATCCAAATTTGGAGTCTCAATGACTAGTTGCTTATGTTTCAATTATGATTGTAACCATTTTGGGGCTATTGATTCTTCTACAACTTGTTCTCATGGAGGAAAAGAATGAGGATCTTCTTTTTGAACATTTTCTATATTTATTTTCTCCTCACTTTGACATTGATCATTAGTGTGAATGGTTCTTGTTTTGGCATATTTTCATCAACGAGTTTGAATGCTATGTCTTGTTATGCATGCTAAAAATTTGATTAATTAACAACAGACTCTTTCATTTCATCAATATCCTTTCAAATTTACTCTATTGTAGCTTCACTTTGTATTGGAGGAGATGGATCAACACTTGAATTTTCAACCTCACGAGCTTTCATCTCTTGATACACTTGTTCAATGTTCTATAATGTCAAGGGTATAATGTTTTCTAAAGATTTAATAGTGGAAGAACCAACCCAAAGTTGAGCCAAGAATACTTTATTTACCTCAAAAATGACATTTACTACAACCTCCATAGGAAAATGGGCAAGGTAAGAAATAAAATATTATGGAAAATTTGTAGAAGTGGAGAAAGGGAGGGAAATTGATGGGATGGTAGAGGAAATGTTGGACTTAGTAATGTTTGCTTTAGGATGGTTTGGAATTGATATGGTATATTGAGGTAACGAGAGTGAAGGATAAGAGGAAAGTGGTGGGGTGAAGCATTAGGGGATGATTCAATAGTGATAAGTGAAATGAAAGTAGTGGAAGGAGAGATGATAGCTTCAATAATTGTTGTAGTGGGAATGGTAGAAGAGGGGGGTGGTTGGGTTGAGTCAACAATATGAGAAGTAAAAGAAGTACTATGAGGTTGTTCAAGTGGAGGGGCCTTTTTTTTTTTTTTTCTCTTTATCAGAGGTTACTTTTCAGTATCTTTTGTGTTCTCACTCTTCCTCTTATAAACTCTTGTTTGAGCAACATGTTGCTTTTCTCCTTCTTTAGCCTTCTTTCCTTTATCTTTACAAATTTTCTTTGAAGAAGTAGAAGTTGCCTCACCCTCAACTTGCTTCCTATTTTCATCCTTATCCTTGGAGGTCTCTTCTTTGGAGGATTCTCGATCCTCCTCTTCCATTAAATCAAATGTTAATTTGACGCCTTTATCCATGAAATCAAAGGTTTGAATCTGTACCCATCTATTTGTGAACTTGATTACTAGACTCATTATTTCTTTGAGATCTATAACCTCCTCTTCAAACCAATCAAGGATCGGGATTGGTTGATCAAATATTTCTCTATATTCTCTTTCTTGTACCAAATCCCCATCATCCTCCACTTGATCAAGAACTATCATGATATGAAATTTTCTAATGCACTCTTGTGAGATCCTATATTATGACCTCCTTACTTCATGTTCATCTTGGTAGTTTGCCCAAAATTCTTCAATGTTTATTTTATGCCTATACTACCTTCCAATATTCTTCTTCATCTTACCATATGGATTAAAGCATTATTTGGTAGTATGGAACACCATATAAAAATATTGTAGTTCCACATCAGATCCTTTTTATAATTGATAAGTTGGGAAAGCAAATGTACCTCTACCCATAATGACAGGGTAAGATACACTAGATTTGTACATGTCTTTTAACAATTTGTTTAAAGTGTATAGTTGCCTAGTCACTTCCAGTAGCACCAATTTATCAGTAGGATAATTAGGGGGCCTATAGGGTGCCCTTTAAAATCCCTCTTTTTCTCAAGTATGTAAATTTAGAAAATTGGATATACCAATAACCAAATCTTTGAATTAGATGCATAACTTGGGTTGATAATCTTATGCTCAAATTTTCTTGCAATACTCTCACAATATACATATTGAATGCATCACTCACTCTTTTATATCGGTTTAAGGTATTTTGTAGTTGTAACTAAGGGTAGAAATCATATACCTTAAACTAGTATGTGGCATTACCAACAATTCCCACACCTGTCAAATCGAGCTATGTCTAAAATTCCTTACTAACATGTATATAATATATGAGGTCATATGAAATATTTTAGAATCTTTGACCATCATGAGCTAGTGATGAATGTTATCATTGATAAGTTGAGCCCACTATATCTTTTTACTTCCTCTTACAATCTTCTTAATAAAATAAAACATCCAATTCTCAAAAGTAGAGGCTACTCCCAAATCCATAACTTTGCTCAATAAAGTAACTAGATCATTGATCTCAATAGTAAAATCACTTCCGTATAAGACTTTTTGTAATTTGGTAGTTGATGCCTTGGGATTTTTCACCCAATGTACATTTATGATATTAAGGCGTTTCTCAAGTCCCTGATCATATATTTTATTTTCTTGATCATTGGTTACCTTTGTCGTGATAATATGAGTGGGAATCCCAAAAGCCTCTACTATTGAAGCACTAGACAAATCAACCAACACTCTTCCATGTAAAGCAATTATCTTTCTTTAGTCAATAAAAAATGCTCTCTACATTCCATGATTAGCTCTAGAAATTGGATTGAGGTAGGAAATCCAACAACTTGGGCTATCCCATTATCAAATAATTTATTGGCCTTTGGTGCGGGGTTATTTCCAAACATCATCTCTTTTAAGTCCACCATGTCAACATGTACCAAATTTTTGTTATAAGGCCTTGCCTTGTGTGTGACTAATGCAACTCTATTTCTTATGTGCATTCAATTAATACATGGTTAGATAAAATAAAAAATAAAGTGACCATGTGTTGTTATGTTGAGAATATTGTTGGTTGCATTGGTAAACCTTACAAAAATAATCTATCTATCTATCTATCCATCTCTAGAATATAGTGGTGTGAATAAAATCACTTAGCAAAGGAAAAGTGAACATTGTTTTATGAATGACCTCTAATAGGGAATTGATAACTCCTCGTCCCATTTCAAGGTTTGTATTGCAATATTGATACCTAATGTAAATGATAACGTTATGCACATGTAATTAGAATAATAATTATTATAAGACGTCAAAATTAGAATAGTAATTATTTAGTCAAGTTTATATTTAATGAGTAATGATGAAGTTGGTTATGATTCATGATATATCGAATTAATCCAGGAGAAAGAAATTATTTTAATCTAAATATAACCAATGTGTTACTAATGTGTTTTGTGTTCCCTGAGGTGAATGTTAGTTGTAGGATGGACTAGGATATTTGATACCTTCAGAGCAACTACATAGAATGGATGGATGATCATAGTCAAATGTACATGAAGGTAACCCTAGCTAATCTAAAGGTAAATTTGGTTAAAAAAGGTAATCTAACTTTGATGATTCATTCTCCTTGAAGTAAAGCTAAATTTTATTTTATTGAATTGCATATGACATTAGCTAGGTGAATTATTTATAATTAAAATTATAAATATTGGCTAGAAAATAAGGTGATTAATTATTATGGTTTAACTATACTTGTGTTTTGTATATAATTGCAGCAGGTAATGTGCAAGGATAAATTATGCCAATAGAAAAGGGAGAACCATCTAGACCCTAATAAAATATAATTTCATTTTTGAAGTTTTAACTTGAAACACTATTACCTAAGAAGTATTTAGGGTTTAATGTTAATGCGCAATTATGTTTATGAGATAATACTTGTGATTTTTGTGTAAGGGTGCTTTACCTAGTGTTTAAGTGTGAAGTCATGTGATTGTGTGTAAGTGGTATTAGGATTTGGGAACCCTTAATTGAGTTTTAAATTTTTTATTTGTGTTTGAGTGGGTCTTAAAAATGTGTTGTAAGGTCATTTTTATTGGCCTTTATGTAAAAATAGACTCCTAGGGTCTATACTTAAGGAAAGGAAACTTATTGGACATGTGATATTGTTCTTAAGACATGATATGACCCTTCAAAAGTCCTCTTGAATGAATGTGACAAGTTTTGAATATCTTGGGATGGGAAGATCGATTTGTACTCCAAAACCCATCTATGAGTGGAGACTTTGGAGATATAGTTTCCAAGTGCACTCCCCTCTTAATGAGATTGAAGATGTTATTGGTTGGAGTGGATGAAACTCCTTACCTCTCCACCTTCCCAAAAGTATCACACATGTATGATCACTTGTGGGAGAGTGTGTAGTAAGAAATGAATGGGAAGGTGTGTCACCTTCCCATTCAAGGGATTCAAGTTTTGAACTCATATATATCCTTTATTAGATGAGGAGTTTGAGGATTCTCGGTTGTTTTATTTTCATTTTTTGTGTTGGTTTTGAGAGAGGATTGTGGGGAGAAGGAGGAGCTCTTGCATTTGGAATTTGGGTGTCCAAGTTTTTCATGAATTTGGATAGGGGAGAAGACTCATCCGTACAATCCATGTAGAGAGATAACTCTCCCATTTCCCTTGTTATTACTAAGTTTTACTTTGTATCCATTAGTTTTTTTTAGAAGAGAAGATAATGATAGTTTTTTTTTATGGGTATAGGTATATGAGGAAAATGTGAAAGTGGGTAAACCCTTAGTTTGTCTTTGTATATTGTGAAATAATATTTCTAGGTATTGAGAGTACTAGGTCTATTATGGTCTCTTCTTGCTTGGGCGAATGGCTAGAGCCCTATGAGGAAATTTATTCATGTAAGAACAAATGTAATACTTGCCTATATATTGTAATATATATTTAATTAATAATATATATATATATATATATATATATATAATGTAGTTTAAATAAAAAATGTATACAATATTTTAAAATAAATATTAATTAAAGTAAAATAAAATATATATTTATTTACATTGGGAAAGGGGCTTGGCCCCTCCCCATTCCCTATCGCAATGGCAGGGATGGGGGAACGTCGCCTCTCCTCTCGTTGGGGGTGCGACCCCTATGAAGGGGCATGGCCTCCCACAGGCCTATTATCGTCCCATCATATTCTTCTTATATTATTTTATTATTACTCCCATCACATGCCTTATTCATTGTGGCCTACCATAATCGATAATTTGTTTAGACCCCTATGCTGTGGGTTTTAATTTGACTCAGCCTTGCATTGTATAAATCAATCCAATAGTCAATTTATAATGTATATACACACACACTTACACATACACATGCACATGCACATGCATACACACACATACACATATGCATAACCATGGTTTTATGAAGAGGAATAAAATAAATACTCATTTAATAAAATAATGTATTGTATTTAAATTTTACAAAAGAAAGGGAAGAGTATGGAAGAAATGAGAAAGAAATACAAATGTCTTCTATTTTTTTTGAGAGCATTTCCATCTCCTCCCTTCAAACTTGCAAACAAAAATGAGTAAAATGAGACAAAATAAAGTTTAAAAGGAATATTTATGGATTAGGGTTTATTTTAGTTACTCTAAGATCTAATGGCCAAGATTAAATCTCGTCTAATGACTAGAAATGAATGCATATTCCATTAATTTACAATTTTCTATTACTTTAATTAAAATTTATCCATGGTGGGGACAATGAGACTAGGAACTCTCACTTTAAGTTGTGACTTAAAGTCACCTTTTTGAGATTATTTAACTAGAAATCACACCTTGGTGTACAATGGGTACATCGAAGAGGTTTGGAAGGTAAATTAGGGAAAAATCTAGTCTATTGGCTACATACATTTGTGTAGTACATGAGGTTAGTTGGTAGGACATTTAGCAAATGATGTTTTTTGTGCAACAAAGATCATGATGAAGAAGTGATAGCTTCAAATAAACTATGCATCCACTTATAAGGATCCAAACATGACTGAAATAAAACCTCTGAATCAAGAAGATAATCAATCTCCATTTCTAACAAGATAATGTTATTTTTGCAATAGGGAGATAGGGAGAGAGAAGGAGATAGATATTGAGAGGAAGATAGAGATAGGAAGTGATATATATATATATATATATATATATATCACTTCCTATATATGTATATACATATACATATACATACATACATATAAATTTGCATATGCATATGCATGTACATATACATATACATACATACATACATACATACTATGAGAACCCCAGTCCTAGTACCTGCAAATCAATAAGAATGAACACATTAAATTAGAGATTGCAAGGTAAAACAAGGATTCCCCATGAAATCCACTCACCAAGTTCAAATTAGGAAAGAAAACAATGAAACAAGAAAATGTAGATTCAATCCTAATTAGACTAATAAACATATGATCTCATGGGGGAATTGGTGCCAGTTTGATGTGAAAATTGGCCCTTTCCCAATCCCTATGATGCAAGCTTGATGTGTTGATGATAGTTGATCCACTTTGATGATGTTGAAGAGTGCTCCAAGCCAAAAACCTGCATAACCTAGCTAAGATTCAATGGTGATTGATGAAATTTTATAGATATTTGAACATGGTAATTTTGCATAATTTGTGGATGATCAAATGAAGGATGAACCTCTTTATTTATAGATGAGATTGAAGGATGAATGTCCAAATTTGAGCAATGTGGGATTAACATTCATCCAATGACAAGATGCCACTTGTCACCCATGAGAGGATGGAGGATGTGCAAGTTTAGAGGATTGTGCCAATAAATGCATATTTTTGAATTTCAAATTTGTTGAAATGACATGCAAAAGGGAAGGGAAAATGCAATAAATGCCACTTGGGTCAAAACAAAGGACATGTAAGATGGAGTCAATGCCTTGTTGGATGTACATGTCAACTTGGAATTTTTGAATTCAAACTTGGAGAATATTCCAAAAAGATGCCTTGTGAAGAAAATAGAGATTTAATAAATCAATTAAATCTATTTTCATGTGCAACTTACAAAATCTAGAGGATGGGACATGGTAGAGATTAAATTAATCAAGGGTTAACTAATTTCCAACATATTAGATGATGTGACTTATTTGACTCAAATTTATGGATTTATTTAAATCAAATAACGAGAAGAATGTGACAAGAGATTGATCAAATAAAGATTTTGATTTATTTAATTAAAAAGAGATAATTGTTAGATTAAATTAAATAAGGTTTTAATTTATTTAATTTAATAGATAGACTTGAGGGATTTAATTAAATAGAATTGTTTTTTAAATTAAATGGGGATAATTAGATCAGGATGATTAATTTAATTAGTCGGAGAAGAGATTACTTTAGCTAGATAAAATGATATATTTAATTAAGAGAAGATTTAATCGAGATAAGGAGATTTGATTAAATGGTTAGACCGAGGGATGATTCAGAATGAAACGATGTTAGTAGTCAAGATCAGATGCACAATGTCAATCGATACATTTTACGTGTCTACATTTTACCCCTCTTTGAAGCAATGCACTTGTTGCATTGGTTCAAAAAATAAACGATCAATCAAAAGCCAAAAATTTTGTTATTTAAAAATCTTGCCCCATTGCTGCCCGACGAGAGAAAACATGCCATTATATTTCCCCCTTGAGAGATTGGACGAAAATTTCCAATTTTTGGGTGATTTTGCGAAAAAAGAGGACAATGCGCTTGACAGGTCCTAGAAGGCTCTAGGAGGCCAAAAATGTGTTCATGGTCGTGATGTAAGCAGGCTGATTGGACAAAAATAGGTTCGGGGGTCCAAAACTCTAGCAGGATAGCTAATCAGGGTGAAAAACCACTAATTTTCAAGCTTAAAAGTGACCCAAGGGTTCACTTTCAAGTCATTTTCACACACAGCCATCTAGCAACCTTGAGATTTGAGCTCTGACCTCGGCTTGATATGGTGAAGCGATAGATTCCATACGCGTGCAGTGGAAGTCGGGCGTGCTAGTGGCCACCCAACATCGAGGCACCGGTAAGTGATCCTTTCTTGAGCTTCATTTTTTATTTTTAGCCTTCATTTAATGCATTTAAAGTTAGTACTTCTGTAGCGGTGCTGTATAGCGCTGCTCAATAATCAAACTGTGTCGCTCGGTGTCAAATTGCGCTGCGGCGGTGCAATTTGGAGTTTGAAAATAAACTCCCAAAGCGCAGCGAGGCAGTGAGGGTGGTTTGCAAATTTTGACGTGGCGGTCCTGAGTCTATTCAAAGTGCGCCGCTGGAAGGAAAAGTGCACTGCGGTGGTGCTATTGTGGTCTTTTATGCCTAGCATTGGAGTTTGATTAAAATCAGCGCAGCACCTCTATAGATTTTGGCGTTGGAGTTATTTTGGGGTAATGGGTGGGAATTTTCAAAAATTTTAGCATTCCTTGATGGAGCGTGGGGAGGGCTCTACTCCCAAACCTGAGATCCTAGGATCTGTCGGCTATTCTAGGGACTTGGCGACAAGGATCGGGGATCAACTTCCGGGTCATGGGACTATGTTATGTGTGCTTATCACGGCACCATACGCCTCACTGGGGGGATGTTGACTCTGGTGAGATGGAACATCGAACCTCTTCGTTCCACTTCCCATTGGCAAGGCCACCGTACTATGGAGGCGTTTGGCGCATTCGAGATTAATGATTCCGCGATTCGGCGAGTGATTTTCAATATATGGATGATGACGCACCACAAAGTCCTTGCCACATAGAACATTGTTATTTGTGAGGGGCTGAGCCAGGAGCTTCAAGAGCGGCATATAGGACCACGACACCTGGATTACGCGCTTGGTTGTTGCGGTCATTTGGTCGTTGCCCAGAATACGAGACTATTAGAATTGGCTGGCGGATGCCAAGATCTATGGACCAAATAAGAGCTTACAAAAAGAAAAATATGATATGACAAGAATATACTATATTCAATGTCAATGATATGAGATGTTCTTACGTAGAGAACCCCTTGGTTATATAGCCAAAGGTGAGAACATAGAAGGGCATAAGATTATGACCGTGTCATAATCTTATGACATGTTTAACTATGAAAACTATCCTCCCACAAAAGGTGGAAGTGAGAAGTAAAAATAATGACTTTTATGTCCCGGAAGTCCACCCAAAATTGGAGATTCTCCAACAACCTCCTATGTGGTCCCTAAAGTAAGAAACTTAACTAAGGTGTAATTATGATCTAGGACAAGGTACAGCACATTTAATTACACTGACACCTATAGGGTGCAACTTAGGGAGAAAAAGATTATTATGCAAATGATGTAAGATGGGTCCTGGAAACAAAGGCCTAATCAGGTACCCATGTACAAATGCAAAGAGAGAGAAAACATAGTGGGAAAAACCTCCCCTCAAAGAGATGAAATACAAAAAATTCTCTCAATGATGGATGAGAAGGACAACACCCCATGTGAGAAAAAATACCCCCAATAATAGAGAAGTAGAAGAGAGACAAGGGAGCCCCCCTCAATGTTGAGTCTCCTGCAATGATGGTAGAAGCTCAACATTGAATGTTGAAGATGATCCAATCTCACCGAACAACATTCCTCCCCTTAGGAAGAAACAAAACCATGGATCTATGTAGGATATCATGAAGATGGATGATGGATGATGATGATGTCTCTGAAGCATTGTCAAGTGTCTCCATGTCGATGTCAAAAGCTGAAACAATCCAAACAAGCATTCTAGGCCACACTGCTGAAGAGGACAATCCAACATCTAGTAGAGAAGAATGTAGAACATGATGCAAAGACAAAGATATCCCCTCTGAAGACAAAGAGGCCTCCTCCAAATGCTATCCAAAAGTATCCACACTCACTCCGTGCAGAATGTGTAAGAGAAAAGTGAACGAGAGGTCATAGTGTTCCCTACCATGACAAGCTGAAGAAGGTGCATCTTCATCAAAGAAGATGAATGCTATCAATGGTGTCCTCCAAATTTGCAAGATGAGACTCCACAAACAAGTCTGGAATACCTGTCAGGAAGCCATCCAAAGTAGCCATATCTAGAAGACTATGTATATTCTGCTGCACTAAATCACTAGGAGTCAAAGCGCAGCATACAAGCATCATCAATTACAATAGTAGATGGAGAGATGAAATTCATGGCTCAAGTCTTGGGATTACGTGTGAGAATTCCCAAGTTCAAAAAATCAAATGTCTCCTCTAAATCATGGTTCATGTGATCAGCGACCCGAAGGAACATTGTGTCACCATTAGAAGCAAAGCTGTGTAAAAGAATACAGGTAGATGAATGATCAACCACCCCAGTAGCAATGACATCTCTAGTCTCCAAGTCATGAATGATAACAGAATCAGGAGTGAACTCCACAGTTCTCCCATCTCCACCATGTGTAATATGATAAATGGAAAGTAGATTGTTCGTCAAATGAGGAACACACAAGACATCCTGAAAAGTGTTCTCCCCAATGCTAATAGATCCCTTCCTGTTACACTCATATATGTATTGTTTCCCATCAAGATAGGAGACATGGTAGAAATTTTGAATTGAGAAGAAAAGATAGTCTGCGAAGATGCCATATGATGTGATGCTCCTGAATCTAGAAGCCATCTCCCTGATCCTGGACCTGAACGAGCACAAAGAGCTTGTCCTTTATATTCTAATGATGAAGATTTTCCTTTGTCCTTTTTAGACTGTTTTGAAGTAGAAGGAGAAGAAGATGATTCAGACATTCTAGAAGGCAAATCAATGTGATTCTTTTTGAGAAGATTTTTCAACTCATCAATATCCTTCTTATAACAATAATGTTCTTCATGTCCATCTTTCTTGCAATATGCACAAAAAGGCCTCTCCTTCTTAGATGATTCTCCTTTTGATGGTGATTCTTATTCTTTATCGCGGCTTGTTCTTTTCTTCTTTTTGTACCATCAAGATTCCCTGATTCTTTTTGTACCTTAGACTCATTTGCCACCAATGCTTGTGGCTTGGAAGACTTGATTAGACCCATGTTCATTAACTTAGCTTCCTCTTGGATTAGGAGATTTGCAAAGTCATCAAACTTAGGATCAACATATGATGCTCCCATAGAAAGTTGATGGGTATGAAAGCCAGAAACAAACACTGAATACTCATGACCAAGCTTGGATAACACATTCAGAATCAATTGTAAATCCTCTTTTTCAATACTGCATTCTTTCAATTGTGTTATTAGTTGCTTAATTTTGGAGATGTAGTCTTGGATGTGGTCAAAACATTTAGGATCAAGATTCATCAAATCATTATCAATTTGATAGCCTCTAATCTTATCTGTTTTACCATACAATTTTTCAAAGTCTCCCATGCTTCTTTAGGTGTATTGCATGATTCAATATGAAATTGCAAATCAAATGAGACTAATGAACATATGCATCCAAGTGTTTTCTAACGATCAATCTCCCACTTTTCCAATTATTTAGCATCAGTAGGTTTTTGAATTGTGTCCTTTAGATGACCTATTAGACCTTTCATCATGAGATAGTTCCATACTTATTTTCTCCATGTAGCATAATTATGTGGATTTAGGGGTTCAATTTGAGATTTCCCCATTGCAAGAACACAAATCAAGCAAAAGAATGCAAACAATCATTGCAAGATTACCCCCCCCCAAATCACTCAATCAAGAAACCCCCGGCAATATACGATTTGGCACTTTATATTTAGTGCATTTACAATTGCCACTTGCCAAAAACAACAAAGTGGTCTTTGATCTTGGTACATGCAAATGCCAAAATAGGCCACAGAATCAAGTACAATTTTTGGTACAAAATAAGATCAATATGATCCTACCACTGATAAGTACACAAAAAATCATGCACTTTCAAAAAAAATTGCACTAAAAAATGTTACCGTAGGAGCAAGATATGAGCTCCCGAAGTTCCCAAAATGAGGACGAAGCAGCAAGAACTGTGAGAATCTGCAAATTCTAGAAAAACCAGGCACCAGAACCAATAGAATTATTGCACCGATTATTGTAGAGCACAAAAATTATCCCAAATCTTAAAAAAAGGACTCAAAATGAGCGAGTTATGGGCTTCCAAAATTCGACTAAAAATCAAAGCGCCTTGAGTGAGGGGAATTTTTTAAATCTTGTATTATTGATGATGTCAAAAACCAGCGTATTTAAAATTTGATGAGCCAGTTTGTCGCAGGTATTGTCACTCCTCTCTACCAGAAATATGCATTTGCCCGGAATCTTGGGATGCTCGCGGTATATTCTTCGACTACTGTCGGTATATTCCTTGAGCAATAATGCGGGTCCGCTTGGAAACTTTCGCAGGTATTAACTTTTCCACATGGGGTTGTATTTATTTTGCTGGATTTTACAAACCAACGATTAATATGAAGCCAACCCATCGGTGGATGAGAGGGCCCGCCACATATGGTGATCTGTGGCGAACGCGGTGACGATGAGGGGCGAGGAGATGCGTTGCGGTTGTACTTTACGTACTCATAACAATTTAAAAACAACTTTGATTTTTTAAAGATTTTTGAGAAAAAATATAAGTGCGAAAATATATTATATATATATATATATATATATATATATATATATATATATATATATATATATATATATATATAATAAATTGTACCACTAACGTAATGATGGCGACCTAGGGGTCGTACGGCTCTCGAACAATTTTTTTTTGCTTCACCAGATGATTTGCTCCAAAATGGACGAATTGACAGTTGATATTAGGGTTTTTGGCCCTTCTGGACATGATGGTAGTGTTGGATTTGACCCAAAATGCTCCAAAATTGCAGCTACCCCCTGGATCTGGCAACCACTCTTTAGCTTCAAACCCTCCTAGATTTGGCCTCGTATGTCCGATTTGGATGAAATAAAAGGAAAAATCGACTTTCTCAAACCTTTCAGACACAATGGTGAGCTCCGATTTGCACTAGCAAGCTCTAATATGAACCTGCAACAAAGAGCCAAACATGGAACTCCCCCAAATATGGAATCTTTCTTTAGAAAAAGACTCTCCAATGGCACCCAACCCGCTCTGATACCATGTTAGAATTGGCTATAGATACCAGGATCTATGGACCAAATGGAAAGCAGAAAAGAGAGAGAGAAAATATGATATGACAAGAATAGACTGTAGTCAATGTCAATTATGAGATGTTATTCTTGCAATGAGAGAGACCCCTTGGTTATATAGCCAAGGTGAGAACATAGAAAGGCATAAGATTATGAAAAGTGTCATAATCTTATGACATGCGACAACTATGAAAAGTTATCACTCCACAAAAGGTGGAGAGATAATCACATGATGTGTCCACAAAAGGTGGAAGTGATAAAGTAATGACATGTCAAGTCCACCAAAAGTGGAGATTCTCCAACAACCTCCTATGTGGTCCCCAAGTAAACTTAACTAAGGTGTAATTATGACCTAGGACAAGCTACAACACATTTAATTACACCAACACAGACAAGGCCGATACTTTAGTCCCGGCTGGGGACTCTGCTGGGAGCAGATGGTGTGAGACAGGCCAATTCGTTTCGCTTGGGGGCCTGTTCTTCTATCTTCTTTATACAAAGATTTGCACGAGTATGTCTACATGGATGGCAGAGCACTCAGAGCAGGGGTGACTCTTCTTCACATGTGGGCATGGGAGCACATTGTTGTGCTTTGGTCGCGGGTTGTTTCAATGCTGATGCTGCCAGACGATCCCCTTGTGTGGCGCTACAGAGGCGGTGTGTCCTTTACACATATAGGTGAGCATGGGATCTTGTACTAGAGGAGGGTTTTGGACGAGATGCAAGTATTCATATGGCGCCCGTACCTTGGTCAGCCCGGATGGGCCGGCGATGTTGATCAATTGTTTTATGCCGGCCAAGATCACTATATGCAAGGGCAGGAGCACACTATGATTGAGAGGTATTTGCCCGGGCGCATGCAACGTCAGTTCGGTGAGCCCCAAGATCGGCCAGATGATGACTACGTGGCCATCTTCACCCGCACCATGTCATAGGTTTCATGGGGGTTGTATATTCTTGCTTCAGAGGTTGTCGACAGTTTCAAAAAGTTGGTAGCTCAGCCATAGGCCTATGAGCAGGGGTTTGCAGATCCAAGCACGACACAGGCGTACAAGGATTGGTTCCGACCTCCCCTATGATTGACTATTATAGGAGCAGTCCCCGATAGGTGGAGAGTGAGAGGCAGAGGGGGAGGGGGGACGTATGACAAGACCAACCAGTTGGGCCCCTAGTGTAGCTAGATCAGGTAGACATATAGATGCAAGACCAGTAGCAAATGCTAGTAGGTCCACCACCATAGGGTGAGGATCAACCCCTAGTACAACCTCCATGTGCACAACTAGCAGGGTAGGTGGATCCTTGGGACACATTGATTGCGCAGTTGCAGGGGCAAGTGCAAACTATGACAGCTAAGAGGGATCAGACACAGATTGAGAGGGATCAGGCCAGGGTTGAGAGAGATCAGGCCATCCAGTAGAGGTAGGTTGTAGAGTTACAAGCGGCCATAGAGCTAGGTCAGAGACAACAGCTAGAGAGCATGGCAGCCTCCTCCTCCCAAGGCACAATGTCCATTCGGTCCTACAGGGATGTCGTCCAAGAGGCCATACCCAGAGGAGCATGGGTCCCAGAGTACTCGCAGCAGACCAGCCATAGACCAGTAGAGGGTCACGGTGACAGGGGTGAGGGCAGCATCCATGGGGATAGACCTTGATCGAGATGATACGATACTTTTTGTGCCTTATGGGCTCTTTTTTGATAGCCCGATGGGCCTTTTGTACTGATTGACATACATGTACAGTGATCCAATTTATTTATGTATTATGATAGTTACATTATTGATGATATATATGAGCCAATGATTTTGATGTGATGTGATGTGTACCATTTATGCATGATTCTACTTCTATATGTTGTGCAATGATGTTTATATGATGCTATATGATGTTTTTATGGATGCATTTATTTTCGATGATGTATGCATTATGATTATGACTAATAGGTCTATATTATGTTGACCTATGATATGTGGATGCATTTATGTGATGGATAATATATGATGATATATTTATGATAATTAATATGTAAAATGATATGGAAATGATCTATGTGGTATGTGCGAGATGATATGAATCCTGTTTATATGAAATGATTATGGATGTATGCTTTGTATGTAATTAATCCTTATGTTTCTATTTATGCTTATAATGATGTGGAATGATTTATGCAATGAATGATTATGATGTTATTTATGAGATGATATGGATGATTAGTGGACGATTAGATGTAATGGTGTAATGGTAATGAGATGGTTTCTTTAAGATGCTTAGAATAACAAATATTATTATCCTAAACATCTTAAATGATAATGTATGTATGTGATGCATTTATTGTGATGCAATGATATGCTAATGCATAGTGGTATGATGATGTTTTATGTAAATGAGCATAATGTGTGAGATGACCTTATAATGTTATGCAAGTATGTATGCAATGGATTGTCTATAATGCTTATGTGCCTATGATGTATGTTTATGTGATAGGTGATAATGTATGTTATGCAATGATTTATGTGAATGTTTATGCCATAATTTATGCAATGAATGCAATGTGATGCAAAAATGAATGTAATTCAATGAGAAAGGGATATGTTAGCTTATTAAAAGTGTTTATAATACTATGTTTATATGATGTTCAAAATGTACTGCATATGTTCCTATGTGATATGTTTATGCAATATGCTGATGATTTGTGGATGCAGGATCGATGACGAGGATGATAACTGTCATAGTACCTTGTTAGCACGAAAAGCAAGAGGGAATGAAAGAGAAGAAGTCATTTCAACAAGACACAAGATGATGAAAATGCAAATGATGATGGATACTTGCTGAGGGATTGGGATTGTCAAGGAGTCAATTTTCTTATGTTTGATAACACACATGGTACGATGCATCAAGGTATAGAGAACTAGGATGGCGTTGTACCCAATGTGATGGACTTTGACTTGACAATCAAATAGGAGTATTATTGTTCACACTTGACATACGAAAACCTTGCTAGGATGCATTTTAGACATTTCAAATACCTCGGGCCAAAACACGGAAAAGTATAACCTTTCAATGCAATAGTCAACAAGTTGTCCAAAACACCCTCCATACATAACTAACAAAGCAAGTATTTGCCAAGTTATATTACAAGAACGCCCAACAAGCATAGCAGACAAAAGATAATAATCATTACCCCATTCCTATTTTTCTAAATCCTCTGTTCGGATATCATCGAGAAGTCCTTGGAATGAGCACAATAAGATAAGTCAAAAGACAAAGACAAAGTAAATAACAAGTCGATGTTCTTCAATACCGTTAACCAAAATGAGATGTGTTTTTAAGGATAAGAACCAAAATTATTGCCAAAAGATAATACCCATTGTTGGAAGGATGCATCTTAGGACATGTTAGTGGATGGCGGCACGTCATTTCGTTTATCCTAAGATGTTCTTTCAAATGATTGATATGGGACCAAATGGATGATAATTTATTGATACGAAGAGTTGACCAACTTACTTACATACTGACTTAGACCTAAGACTTGACGTTTTAAGTTTTGACTTTTAACTTGCCAGACTTGTTTCTAATTATCTTACAAAAGATTGAGGATGAAAATCGTTTATTATGAGTGATATTTATTGCGGGTGTAAGCAAGATGAGATGGATGGATTTTTCAAATATTTGGATGTTTTTTACGTTTTGCAATGTTTTGAGGCTGTTTTTGGTATTTTTTGAGATTTTACGAATGTTTTGATTTTTAATTTTCTAAATGTTTTGGGATTTTATGAGATTTTGACCAAGAGACTAACTTAAAGACCTATCCTAGGGGCCTCAGGGGCTGATCAATAGATTAGCCTTGCCTATGTTATAGACGCAGAGACCACGTAGTTCGACTGATGACTTTGTTTTTGATTTTTTGACTGACCTTTTGACCTGTTTTGGGATTTTGATGATTTTTTTATGTTTTTGGGTTTTATGATGTTTTGATGTTTTTGGAATTTTTGATATTTAGGACTTCCAGATCATACATGAATCCAATCCGATGAGAACATGCCCCTAGCATGATACAATAGACTACTCCGATAAAGGCAAGACAAACTGACCTTGAGGATGGGCCAAGTAGTACTAGGAGGTATCATGATACAAAAACAAGACCAAGCTATGATGCAGATGCGGGTGGATGAGTGATGGATGGAGATCTGAATGTGATGGATGATGGAACCTGACAGATGGATGGTGCAAAATAAGCCGTAGATATCCTGGTGGATGGAAAGTGCTTATTTACACAAGGCGCCTATTTGCCAGGTTTTCACTGAGGTACTTGTCCAAAGTGCCACTGAAGTGGTTTTCACTAGAGGACTTTTTCTTTTACTTTTGAATCCTTTTCGATTTTTGGATTTTTTTGCTTTATTTTTGTTGTCACCAAGATGCTTGTTTGCCAGGTTTTCGCCAAGATAGCCATTTTTCCAGGACTTTTTCTTTTTTTTTTTTGGATTTTTTGGTTCTATACCTTGAAAGATTTAGGCATAAATTTTTTGAGATGGGAGCTATTCATAGGCTCTTGCAGAGGTTCCCCTTCAGGTGTTGATAGCTGACATGCCCCTAATTTGTAACTTGTTGTGATGACGAATGGTCGGAACCAATTAGGTTCAAAATTTCCTTTGCTGCTTGGGTTTGGGATATTCTTTTGATTCTCCTTCAATACTAGTTCTCTGACTTGGAACATCCTGCTTCTGATTTTCTTATTGTAGCTCCTTTTGAGTCTATTTTGATAGACTTGAAAATGATTCAAAGCATCCATACATCACTCATCTAGTAGGTCTAGCTCGTTTAATCTTGATACCTGATACTCTTCATCCGTGATGAGGTTTTGCAATGATATCCAGAGGGATGGGAGCTCGATCTCAATGGGGAATACCGCTTTTGAACCGTAGACCAAGGAGAAGGGGGTGGCGCCAATGGGTGTGCTGATGTTGGTTCAATAGGCCCAGAGGGTGGGATCAAGGTGCAAATGCTAGTCACGACCTGCGTCATTGACTGTTTTATTGAGGATTTTTAGAATGGTTTTGTTTGTAGCTTCTGCTTGGCCATTGCCTTGGGGATAGTACGGGATGGAGAAGCGATGTTGGATTTTTAATTTCTCACACAAGTTGTGAACATCCTGATTTTTGAATGGTGTCCCATTATCTGAGATAATGGCTTGTGGGACACTGTAACGACAAATGAGATAGTTCAAGATGAACTTTGAAATCTACTTCCTAGTTATGTACATCATGGGTATGGCTTCTACCCACTTAGTAAATTACTTCGTGGCGATTATGATGAACCTATGGCCATTAGATGAGGTTGGTGAGATTTTCCCGATGAGATTGAGTCCCCATTGTGAAAAGGGCCATGGTGTGACAATAGGATGAAGTTCTTGAGCTGGAGCATGGATGAGGTCCCCATGCTGCTAACATTATAGACATTTTCTGACATATTCATGTGCTTCTTTTTCCATAGTGGGCCAATAATACCCCATCCTCAACAATTTCTTAGCTATGGTCATCCCACTCGAGTGCAAACCACAGATACCGTTATGTAGTTCAGTTAGAGCAGTCAATGCCTCCTCAACATTTAGGCAGCGTAGTAGGGTTCCTTCTATGCTCCTACGATATAGGGTATCTCCTAGGATGAAAAATCTAGATGCCTTTTTTTTATAAAGGTTCGTTTTAGGTTTGAAGGTAGGTCAGTAGGTATGACTCCTATTCAAAGGTATGTAAAATTGTCATGGTACCAAGGATTACTAGGACCAACGATTTTGCACGTGAATTCTAATTCTGGTACCTCGAATGTAGGAACGAGAAGCTGCTCTATCAGGAATTCATATTTCGGAACGTTGTGGGGGATATCCAATAAGGACCCAATTGTTGCCATGGCATTTGCTACTCTGTTGTTGGCTCTAGGAATATACTCAAATGTAATTTTGATGAAGGATTCTTTTAGAGTCTCCACCAATTTCTTGTATGGAGCAAGCTTTTCTTCCTTGGTCTGATATTCATCATTCACTTGATTTATTATTAATTGGGAGTCTCTGTATACTTTGAGAGCTATAATGTTCCACTGCACTATTATTCTGAGACCTATGGTTAAAGCCTCGTATTCTGTAATATTATTGGTGCATGGAAATGCCAGTTTGTAGGACCTTGGTATGCAATCCCCTTGCGGGGTGATGAAGAAGATGCCCACTCCTGATCCATGTTGTGTGTATGAGGCATCAAAGTATAGTTTCCAGTGGTCAGCTACATTGAGATTGAAAATAGATTCATTTGGAAACTTTGAGATTAGAGGATATTCTGAATAAACTGGTGCTTTTGCAAGTTGATCTGCGATGACTTGACCTTTGATTGCCTTCTGCTCCACATATTCAATTTTGTATTCTGACAGTATCATCACCCATTTGGCCATTCTTCCTGTGAGCATTGCTTTTGATAATAGATACTTGAGGGGGTCGATTTTGGTGATTAATTTTATCTTGTGTGCCAACATGTAATGTTTGAATTTATGTGATGCAAACACTACTGCTAGGCATGCTTTCTCTATGAATGAATAGTTTAGCTCATGCCCAACCATTGTTTTGCTGATGTAATAGATAGCCCTTTCCGTTCCATTTTCATCATGCTGAGCTAAGAGAGCTCCAAGGGCTGCTGTTGTTGCTGATACATAGAGGATCAATGGTTTTCATGGGATTGGTGGCATTAAGACTGATGCTGTCAGTAGATATTCTTTGATTTTATTGAATGCCTCTTCACACTTGGTATCCCATTTGTACGCTACTCCCTTGTGGAGTAGGTGAAAATATGGGTTATGTTTGTCCACCAATTGTGCTATGAATTTGCGAATGGATTGGAGCCTGCCTTGGAGACCTCTTAATTTCTTTAATGTCTTTGGTTCCTCCATCTCAAGGATTACTTTTACCTTCATTGGATCCACCTCGATACCCGTCATTGATACTATATATCCTAGTAGTTTTCCTGATTGTACGCTAAAGACACACTTCTTTGGGTTTAATCTGACTTTGTACTCCTCCAGCCTGTCAAAAATGGCACTAAGGGTTGCTATGTGATCTTTTCTCTTTCTAGATTTAGCTAGAATATCATCGGCATAGTCTTCGACTGTCTTATGGATCATATCATGGAATATAAATGTCATGGCCCTTTGGTATGTTGCTCCTGCATTTTTTAAGCCGAATGGAATCATATTCCAACAATAAGCCCCCATGGACAAGTGAAAGTTGTCTTTTGTTGGTCCTCTTTAGCTATCATGATCTGATTGTATCTTGAGAATCCATCCATTAGTGATAGCATTTCATGTCCAACTGTCATATCTACTATCATGTCGATGTTTGGAAGTGGGAAGTCATCTTTTAGACATGCTTTATTCAATTCTCTGAAGTTCGTACAGATTCTGATGCCTCCATCAGGTTTTGAAATAGGTACCAAGTTTGACACCCATTCTGGATAATCTATCGGTCCAATGAATCCTACATCTAATAGCTTTTTTAGCTTCATTTTGACCAATAAGGCGATCTAAGGGTGCATTTTTTGAAGCTTTTGTTTGACAGACTTTGCTTCTGGATATATTGCTAAGTGGTGGACCACAATTTCTGGATTGAGGCCTGGCATGTCAGCATAGCTCCATGCGAAGTTTATTTGTCTTTCTCTTAGGAATGCTACTAGGAGTTCTTGTTCCTCTGATAGTAATGAATTTGCATAGAATGTGATATGCGGGATTTCTTTTGTTCCCTAAGTTGACCGGATTGCACCTTTTTTCCAAGAGTGCTGATTTTTCTTAATGAAGAGCTCTAGAAGGAAGATTGAATCCCCCATCATCGGGTGCCTCAAAGAGGTTTTCACCATTGGATGCATCCTTTCTTTTTACTTTTTTTTTTTCTGGTCAAAGAGTGCCACAGTGTGGTTTTCACTCAAAGACTTAGATATGATTCTTAATTTTTCACTTTAACGAATGAGGGATTCAATCATTCCCCCTTAATAAGCATGCATATCTAGCTCAATTGTGAACCTTGCTTTGTGATCCCCACACATAATGTTATCTCGTAGTCTCATGAATTCTGAGAGCGCCTCATCATTTTTGAATGTATCAAGAACTGGTGGTCCTCGTTGGTCGTAGTCGATGAGTTGGGGATATACTAGGCGGATTTCATGACTTTGGTGGTCTGATTCAAAAGATAGGGTGCTAATAATGCAAAGAGTGGTATCCTCAAATAGCCTAGGTAGATTGGTCATGGTATCCTCATCATCGCTACTACTACAAACATCAGTTATATCAAATGTATAGTTATCTAAAACACGACCTGTGGATACTGGTAATCGTAGTTCTGTTGCGGTTGGCTGAGGAGGTTTATTAACCATTCTAACTGGCGGACTTCGACCATGTATGGTTATACTCGTAGTACATCCAAGGCAAATATTTGTCATTACCTGCATCTCCGGAATGATAGGTGTTATAAGCCCATTGTCGTTTTATCCTAGTCTTTGATTTATGTTATAGCCCATTGTGAGCATCATTTGCAAACCCTTGATTCTGTCATCCATTGGTAAATCAGCTACCAGTCTCTCATCTTGATATAGCAAATTAGATGGATCTACCTCAATAACCTCTTGGCCAAGGTCTCCCCACCTTGTGAATTCAGGATAGTCCTCAGGGGATGTTTGAGATGTGGAAGCTTCATTTTCTTATGGGCGTCCTCGTGATCTAGGAGATTGTGGTAACTCTCTGATCACAAAAGCATTGTTAAGGAGCTTATAGTTTCCACAACTGTTATCTTAGATGATGAGCTTAATTTCAGAGATGGTGGGGATGACCGGAGTGGTGGGCATCTTTGTCGCAGATGTGGATGTGAGAGTGGTGGGATCAATGTATGGTGTGGATGGGCCCTCATAATTTTTCGGTACTTGGGGGATTTTATAGCATTTTGCTTCAAGGATTTTGCAATAGGAGAAGGGTTCAGGATTGCTGTGAATGGTAACTTCTTGTCCCTCATTTGTGAATTTCACACATTGATTTAAAGTTGACACTACTGCCTTAATTGTATGAATCCATGGACGCCCCAAAATGATGTTATATGGTAAGTCAAGGTCCAAGACCTGACAAGTGGTTTCCATGAGAGTCAACCCTATTTGAATAGGGAGTTTGATTGTGCCTTGGGACACTCTTTCTTGATCGTCATATGCTCTTATTGTGATACCCTTTCCTTTGTCTATAGAATCCTATGAGATTTTCAATTATTTGATGAGGTTGAGAGAATATATATTTAAACCAACACCTCCATCCACCAAGACCCTTTTGACCTTACTCTTGTGTACTATGACTTCTAAGTGAAGTGCATGGTTGTGAGATGGTTGAGTGGGGAAATCTTGGTTAGAGAATATGAGAAGATTTGGCGTAATGATATTTCCAACCATAGCTTGGAATTGCTCTGCATCAAGATCTGTAGGGATAGTGGATGAAGCTAATGCTTCCTCAAGGATCTTCCTATGGGCAGATGAGTTTTTAGCAACTCCATGATGGATATTTGCATTGGAGTTCTCTTGAGTTGATCTAGGACATTGTAGCCATTAGGGACAGATCTAGATGTAGGGACTCTGTTTTGCTAGGATGATCCTACGATGGTAACTTTGTCGCCTCTTGTGGTGACTCCACAATCAGCATGGGAACCTTTGATGGTGATGACTGTGCAATATTCATCTAGGGAGGAAACAACAGTTTCGTACACATGATTCATGTTTGCGTGGGTGCCTTTCCCCTTATCGGTGTTATTATTATTCTCTTTGTTGCCATGGTTTGGCATCAGATTCATGTATATCTTAAGATCCACGTTTATAATCCTTTGATCGATGAGATCTTGAACTATGTTCTTTAATCTCATGCAACTTTTTGTGGTATGGCCTTTGATTTCATGGAATTCACAAAGTTGATTTTCATTATACCAAGGAGGTTTTACATCCGGTTATTTTGATTCTCAAAGGTAGGAGCCTTGATGAGTTTTTCATTTACTAGTTTTTTCATGATGACTTCTAATGGTTCCCCCAAAGCAGTGTATTTTTGTTTGGGATAATTCTTGTTCCATTGGGGTGGTCCCCTTTGATCATTGAGATTGTTGATTGTCAGATTGTGATTTGGTTGTTGTGTTGTCTGATGGTTGTTTTGGTGTTGGATTTGGATTTGTGGTGTGGGTGTGTTTTGGCACGGAGCACTAATGACAACTTTGGCGTTGACGACACCATCATTGGTAACATTTTTATTCCTTGCCCACGTTCGAGGTTTGTAATTGGAGGGTGGACGGTTGTTTTGTTGTTCAGGGTATGAAGTTGATCCCACAGGTTGTGTCATGAGGGCTCGTTCGATGCTGAGTGCCTTGGAGATCAACTGATCATATGTGGTGATCCCTTGTACCTTGAGATGAAATGCCAAGAGGTCGTCAGGGTTGGATATGATGGTGCAAACTTGTTGTTCCTTGGGCATGGTCCACTTGCTTCGATTGGCCTTGGATCACCATCATTGTAAGAATGAAGTGAATGATTCATTCTTACCTTGCTTTAGAGCTGAGAGTTCTTTTAGACTAACATCCATGGCAATGTTGCATGTGTAATTTTTAATGAATGCATCTATAATTTATTGGAATGTTCCAATGCCTGTAGGTAGGCGAGAAAACCATTCCATTACATGGCCAGCCAAACTTCTCAGAAATAGCCGCATTAGATAAGTATCATCATATGGGACTTCCATGCAATGAACTTGGAATTCCCTAATGTGATCTTCAGGGTTTCTCGTCCCTCGATATTTGTCGAACTTTGGGATATCAAATACCTTAGGGAATGGATTCATTACAAGGTTCCTGTCAAATGGATAGGGACACAAGTTGCTTGGTATTTTTGTGGTTTGCCTTGATTGAAGATCAAGCACTTGTTGCGAGAGCAACTTGATTTGTGTCGTTACGTCATTTTGTGGATCAGGGGGTGGGATGAAGGTATTTTGGGGTGTTTCGATTGTGGGTTGGATGATTGGGTTGGTTGGTGTGTTGTTTGATGGTATTTGCACATTTTTCCAAGCTAGGTATGCTTGCACTTGTTGTTGTATGAACAACACTTGTTGATCTTGTTGTTGCTGCATTAGGATTGCTTGTTGTTGTTGTGCTAGGATTACCTGTTGTTATGCTTGCTTTTGTTCCAACAACACTTGTTGTTGGGATGCCAATTGGGTTGCTTCTTGTTGCTCTTGATATTGTTGTATTGCTTATTGATATGCTTGCATTTGTGCTGCTTGTTTTTGTGCAAGAAGTTGTACCTGTATTTGCGCTTGTTGTGCTTGATATTTGGTGTTTTCCTGAGCTTGAGCTTGAGCTTGTGGCACTTTTTGTTGCAATAGAATTTGGGATTGATCATCCTTTTGTGCTTGTAATGCAGCTTGGGCTGCTTGAGCAGCTTGAGCGACTTGTTGTTGTTGTTGCAATAACGCTTGGGCTTGTTGCACTTGTAGTGCGGTTTGGGATGCTTGGGCGGCTTGTATAGCTTGAGTGGCTTGCTGAATAGCTAGTTGTGTGGCTTTTTGCTTTTGCACTTGCTAGAATCATCTTTGAAAAGCATCTTGTTGAGCTGCTTGCAATGCCATGTGGTTTTAGCTTGATATGTTGGGAGTTGGTGGTGGTGGGGGTGGTGGTGGATTCAAAATGGCATTTGTGGTGGTAGTGAGCAGTGATGTTGTGTTGGTGTTTTGAGTGGTGAATGGTGTTGTTGATGTGGTTTGGGTGATGAATGGTGTTGTTGATGTGATTGGTCCTTGAGAGACTATAATTTGAGATGCTAGGGGAGTGTTTGATGATGTCATGATTGCTTGTGTAGTTGTCATCTATTGTTGCAATATCGATGACACGTTCTGTGTGGTGTTTTGATTGATATTTGGGATGCTGATTTGGTTAATATTTGGTAAAGGGGGAAGCCCTAAGCCAAGGAGGGGTGTGGATGATGATGGCAATGGCGGAAGTGGTGGAAATGTGAGGGGTGTGGTGTCAAAAATGTCCCCTGGTTTGAACATGTCACCTTCCTCTTGCAAATTTGTGAGGGGAGAATTTTGAGGTGTTGCGCGGAAGAATGATGATGATGGGTCATGATGGAAAGTGAGAGGGAAATTATTATGTAATGGGTTTTTAGGTATGTTTTGTTCCAAAATGGTGTTTGCATCCAAGTCTTGATAATTAACAAGGGGGTGTGTTTGAATAGCATTAAGCAATGTATTTCCCTTATTAAAATTAGGTTGGGTTGGAGCAAAAGATGTTGTGATTTGCGGAATGTTTTGAGTGATGCTTTGGGATGGGGGGATAGATGAGATTGGAATGGTGGATGAGATTGGAGGCAAAGATGTCTCCAATATAGTACTTACATCAAAATCTGAGGGTAATTTAGCCCCTTGTTTTGCTAGTTCAATCAGTATAGTGAAGGGTTAACCCTCATCATGATGTTGATGATTTTATGGTTTTCTGGATTTTGGAGCATTTCGGTTATTTCTTCATGCGACATCTTGAAGGTAGGATCTTCTCTTTGAGTTTCTTCTTGCGGATTTTGTGATGATGAGAGAATCAAAGGATTGCTTGATTCAACAAGATTCATTTCAACATTTTTTTGGCTTAGATCACTTGAAGCGGGTGTTTCTTTGTCGACTTCCATGTTCTTCTTGTATTGAGATCTAGTTGCAACCATAAAACAATGATAAATTTTCAAGAATATGGGAGATGAATCTATTAATTCCTTGGATTGATCTTTAGCTTATGCACAAAAGATAGAATTTTTAGGATATCTTGAGGATCAAAAGGTGATATGATGATGATGTAAGAGATGAATGATGTGGATGTTTTGATCTTTTGATAAATCTTGAGGGGAATGCTAGACTCTTAGGACTTTTGGATATGTTTTTGGATTTTGATTTTTGATTTTTGGGATTATCCTTGATTGATTGATTTTGGTTTGCTTTGATTTTGAACAAATAGATTCTAAGATTTCAGATGATTATCTTAAGGAATAGACTTGCTCAAAGGATGATAATTTGAATATGTGTAGGGAGAAGGATGCATCTACCCACACCTATTCAAACAAGATGATAATTTAACCAAATATATGGAGAAGGATGAATCTCCATATACCTAGCTAAACAAGATGGTTTGATAACTTTGACTAAGCATATGCAAAAGGATGCATCTACACATACCTAGCCAAAGAGGATTTGATAAATATTTCAAGGATTTTGTCTCAAAGATTTGATGATTTTGATTTTTTCCAAAAAGCCTAGCATGGAGGATAATTTCAAGATTTTTCAAAAGATGATGGTGAGATAATTTTTGATGTGATGTTCGAAGGATGGATGAAAAAGATTTGATTTCCTTTTGATCTAAAAGATGAACCTAAAAAGGACACTTTGTTTAACTAGACCTAGGTATTGAAGAACATGCAATGCTTTTAATGACCTCTCTAGCCAAGAAGCAGTTCAAATTGAGCATACATTTCAGGATTGTTCAAAGGGATGAGCCTATAGAACCTTGTGAAATTTTTTCTTATCTTGATGTATTGCTTTTGATTGCACTTTCTTTTGTATTTCTTGATGATCTTTTGAGTATGATTTCTAAATTTTGAACTTTGACTCAAGGACTTTGGTTTTTGGATCTTGACCTTCTTGGAAATCATGAGGTTTCAACACATGTGAGAGTCAATTTTGTTCTCTTTGCTTAATGACTTTATTTTACCACAAACACTTTCTTTATTAGTTTTCAAACTATATGTCCAATGTCTTAATTTCTTCGAATCCCACAAAGTATGTTGTGTGGAACTTTGATGAAGTCAAGGAAAAGGTTCCCTATTGTTTAACTTTAGTAGAAAAATTGAGATATAATCCAATGTGTTTAGAAACCTCTAAGGATAGAATCCCAAGGGCAAGCAATAACACATGAATTGAGTCAATTGTATTTGTCTCGTAAAGGGTTTGAAATTCTGATGGTGATGTTTAAGTGTTTGTTTCCAAGATGTTTTCGATCAAGCAATGCATTTTGAAACCATGAATAAGTACAACCCTATGGATGTGGAAGACAATATTTGTTGGATTCCCACTTGGGCAAGTCCAACTACGCTTATCTTTAGCGAATGGTTAGATGCTTGACCCCATTGGCTCCCCTCCACGACACTCACTTATACGGGGTAGCCAAGCATCAACACCCATGAAACTCCCATGGCATGCTTTCCATTTCTACTAAAAGACCGTAAAAGTGTGGGGTGGCTTCAGAACGACCATTCTTGCACCAACAAATAGATTAAGGATTTTGAAAATTCTAAAACATGGGTTTTAATTAGGACTTTCCGTTCGTGGAGATTGACCCATAAGACAAGAGTCCCCTTTCAGATCCATCTTGTTGGAGCCAACTGCGTGATATTGGTGTTTATTCCAATACCCACATTTATATCCCGGTTGGAAATACTCTTGGCTTTAGAGTGTTACTGGTTGAGTCATTCCCTTGGGTGAGTACTTTTTCCCCAAGGCAGGCCCTCTAAGATAGACAAAAGCTAATAAAATTATTCATAGTTCGATCGACCCTTGTTTAGAAACAAAGGGAGAACACATGCCACAAGCTCATTCACACTCGCACAATATTTTGTTCATTTTTTAAACCCAAAATGAAGTGTGGAGGTGATTGCTTTATCTCAACCTAAAATCATGAAAAAGGCCTTTTGATTCTCAAGATCGCTATAAAGCGTGAGAGAAGTGCATACGTCCTTTTTCAATGAAGTTAGTTCAAGTAAGCTACCACAAAAAAAAATAGCACATGTTCATTTAAAAAACCCTCAAAGCAATTATGAATTCGTTTTAAAGCACCAAAAGACAAATGAGTTGTTTTATTCAATTGTTAACCAATAAACAAACTTTAGTAAGTTGTAGTCCTAATGTTCGTTTTAAACCTTTGCACAAATTGAAAAGGGTTCTTTTTAAAGCCCAAATGAAATTAGTGTCCTAAGCAATAAGACATAATAGCTTCCTAAGAGTGTTGAGCAAACACTAAAGTGTTTAAAAACACTTTGATTTTGTAAAATATCATCATCATGCTTCTCTTTTCGTTTTCGATTAATCCAACCTACAAGAATAAAAACTAGTCAGATTCTGCAAAACACAGAGGTTAAAAAGTAGAAAATAGAAGATAAACTCATCATTAATTAAAAGCACATGCTAAAATTAAATTTCCACTTTTTACTCCTTGTCAACGATGCAACCTGTGACTGCGTCAGAGTTTGATTTTCCAGTGGTGTTGTAGAGCACCGCTTACTAGTCAACATCACTTTGTATCAAGGCCAGTGAGCTTAACTACGTCGCACTTTTTCCCAGCATCACTGTTTGATTTTTTTGAAAAGTCTTGTGGGTCAGACCGGTCAAGTGATGGAGTTTGGAATTCAAAATTTTGGGCGGGAAGACCTCAACGTCGCAGTTTGAGCTTCCAGCGGCACTATATGGCGACGCTAAAGAGTTAGCGGTGCTAAAATAGCGATGTTGAGCTCTCAATGTTGGAATTTTTTTGTGTATAAATAAAAATATAAAATTTTGTGAGAAAAGTGATTAAAAAATGAGATTTTTCCCTCCTTCTAGCCCCAAATGTGAGAACCCCAGTCCTAGTACTTGCAAATCAATAAGAATGAACACATTAAATTAGAGATTGCAAGGTAAAACAAGGATTCCCCATGAAATCCATTCACCAAGTTCAAATTAGGAAAGAAAACAATGAATAACACAATGAAACAAGAAAATATAGATTCATTCCTAATTAGACTAGCAAACATATGATCTAATGGGGGAATTGGTGCCAATTTGATGTGAAAATTGGCCCTTTCCCAATCCCTATGATGCAAGCTTAGTGTGTTGATGATAGTTGATCCACTTTGATGATGTTGAAGAGTGCTCCAAGCCAAAAACCTACATAACCTAGCTAAGATTCAATGGTGATTTATGAAATTTGATAGATATTTGAGCATGGTAACTTTGCATAATTTGTGGATGATCAAATGAAGGATGAACCTCTTTATTTATAGATGAGATTGAATGATGAATGTCCAAATTTTAGCAATGTGGGACTAACATTCATCCAATGGCAAAATTCCACTTGCCAATCCATGAGTGGATGGAGGATGTGCAAGTTTAGAGGATTGTGCCAATAAATGCATATTTTTGAATTTCAAATTTGTTGAAATGACATGCAAGAGGGAAGGGAAAATGCAATAAATGCCACTTGGCTCAAGACAAAGGGCATGTAAGATGAAGTAAATGCCTTGTTGGATGTACATGTCAACTTGGTATTTTTGAATTCAAACTTGGAGAATATTCCAAAAAGATGCCTTGTGAAGAAAATAGAGATTTAATAAATCAATTAAATCTATTTTCATGTGCAACTTGCAAAATATAGAGGATGGGACATGATAAGAGATTAAATTAATCAAGGGTTAATTCATTTAATAGGAGATTAGATGATGTGACTTATTTGACTCAAATTTATGGATTTATTTAAATCAAATAATGAGAAGAATGTGACAAGATTAATTAAATAAAGATTTTGATTTATTTAATTAAAAAGAGATGATTGTTAGATTAAATTAAACAAGGTTTTAATTTATTTAATTTAATAGATAGATTGAGTGATTTAATTAAACAGAATTAATTATTTAATTAAATAGGGATAATTAGATCAGGATGATTAATTTAATTATCGAGAAGAGATTACTTAACTAGATAAAATGATTTATTTAATTAAGAGAAGAATATTGATGAATTTAATCAAATAAGGAGATTTGATTAAATGGTTAGACCGAGGGATGATTCAGGGTGAAACAATGTTAGTAGTCGAGATCAAATGTACAATGTCAATCGGTACATTGTACTTGTCTACACATACATACATACATACATACATACATACATACATACATACATATATATATAGAGAGAGAGAGAGAGGGGGGGAGATGAATATAGAGGGAGAAAAATAGAGAGAGAGAGATAGAGAGAGGTAGAGGGAGATATGAGGAGGAAGAGATAAAGAGATATAGAGGAAGAGAGAGAGGGAGAGATAGAGATACAAATGGTGAGATGGAGAGATAGAGAGATAGAGATATAAGATATAAGGAGGGGGGAAGGGAGATAGAGAAAAAGAGACAAACAAAAATAAAGAAGTAGAGAGAGACAAATAGAGAGGGAGAGAGGAAGAGATAGAGAGGGAGAGAGAAATAGGAGATAGAGGGAGAGACAAAGATATATGGGAAGGGAAGCCAAAGATATAGATATAAGGGAAGAGAAATGGAGAGAGAGGTAGAGATAAAGAGATAGATCGGGGATGGGGGCAAATATTGGGAGAGATAGAGATAGGGGAGATGTAGAGAGAGAGAGAGGGGGGGAAGTATAGAGAGATAGAGATTGAATAGGGAGGGATAAATCAAAATATAAAGAAATAAAGATATGTTTCTAATAATATTGGGTTCAATCATGTAACTTACACTTTTTTCAAATAAATATGGTCATATTGGTAAAGCAATGTGTGGAAGAAGACCCCAGATTGTACCTAGATATGAAGCAATTCGTAGTGGTTCTCTCCCACATCTTTCTTTCTTCAATAGAATGGGAGTCCTCACTGGCAAGTAGTACTCATGTTTTTAGTGGGCTCAAGCACAACAAAGGATTCAACATGTGGCCAACATCATTCATATTAGATGACTTCTAGTTATTCACTGTAAGCCTCATTGTCTCTATTATGTATAAGAAGGGTTTCAAAGATCATCAGGTGTTGTATTCTAGAAATTTGACAAGAAGCTTTCAATGGGATTAAAAAGGGGAGATGATTTATCACTTAGCTAGCATTGTTTATACTAGATGATTTCTAGTTCTTCACTATGAGATAAAGATTATATTATGTATTAAGGGCCATCAAGCTTCAAAGGTCTATGCAAAGTTGGCAAAATAATTCATTTCACATCAATACCTAACAATTTGGAAGAGTGAATGAAAGGTGTTCATTCATCTTCTCTTAGTTTAAAATAATATTTGATCCATTAATGTGTTAGATACCATCTATTTCTCCCCATCATGGCCTTAGGAATGGAACCAGAGGGAATTGTTATAGTTGCAAAGGGGGATACTTCAAGAAGTAGCCCTTGACCCAGATCCCCCATTTGCACACACAAGGGATATGAGGATTAGACACATGCACCCAAATTGCTATGGCTTGAAAGAATGAAGAGATACAACCCTCCTCCCCATTCCCTTTCAACATGGATGGCTGTATTCGACACGCAATGATATGCTTGCTTCATCGCAAATGAGAAGCATCATATCAATCATAAAAGAAGTCACTCTCATTGCAATGACAATCAAATTAGCTAATGGTCACTATATGTTCATTTCAGTGATGAATGGACAAGATTGCTTTGATTGTCTTGCATCCCTTCTCCAACAATGTATGTCGTTGATTGCAAAATTCAACTTGATTCCTTTTAGAAAGGGAACACCTTCGGTGTAATAAAGTAACTTTTGAGCTTTAGATTTATTTTAATTGAGACTTAGTGAATTAATTTAATTCTTTTAAATTCGACTAAAGCCAAAGGTATTCCTAAGATTATATCAATCATAAAGTAGGAACTCTATTCTTTTAATGATATGCTAGCTTCATCCCAAATGAGAAGCATCACGTCAATCATAAAGTAGGTACTCACATTGCGGTGACAATCAAATTAGCTAGTGGTCACTATATGTTCATTTCGGCGATGAATGGATGAGATTACTCTGATCATCTTGCATCCCTTCTCTAGCATTGTATTTCGTTGACTGCCAAAGTCAACTTGATTCCTTTTAGAAAGGGAATGCCTTTGGTGTAATAAAGTAACTTTTGAGCTTTAGATTTATTTTAAGTGATACTTAATGAATTAATTTAATTCTTTTTTAAATTTGACTAAAGCCAAAGGTATTCCTAAGATTATAAATACTATAAATCCTTTGTAAAATTTATTAACTAATTAAAAATATGCGAGTTGAATATCCTTGGAGTAAGTTTAGTGTGAACTAGTCACATTTATTAAAGAAGATTTATTAAGTAAATTTATTTTAATAGGATTTAAGCAAGAGGCTTTCCTATAGATGAACCCAATTTAAACCTATGTAATATCTAGCAACTAAATTGATATTTTAATTATATAAAATTAAGTTGGTATAATTATAGGGTGAACTAGCTACATTATCAAGCGAGAAATTATAAAATAAAATATTAATACAAATAAACCGAAGAGGTCATGGGTAAAGAATGTGTCATTCCTCCTTGAAATTTGTGATGACTAAGTATTAATTAAATAGCTTTAAAATAAATAAATTATGAGCAAGATCAAAGTTAAGAATTTAATCCTTTATGAATCAAATGGACGCCAAATCTAACCTAACATGCCTTTAAAAGTGGTTAATATTGATTGAACAAAAGGGGTTGGTTAACTCTAGGAATAAATCATGTTTTATTTAGTTTCCTCTCTATTAAGGGTTATAAATTAAATCATTAGTTAAATTAATTTAATCAACTTAGGAAATATGTTGGTGTCATCTTATCCTGAGAAAGGGGATAAGTAAGTATTTAACTATTTAATGATTAAAATAGAACAACTTGGTAAAGTCAAATAAATGATTCTTCATTTGGGACTTAGAGGGGTCTCCAATCAATGCTAAACTAATCCTAAAATGTTCTTTCATTAATTGGTAATTATTGAGGATTGGGTCAACCTCTAGAAAAAAACTTGTTCTATTTAATTGGCTTATATTAAAGAGTTAAAATTTAAATTAGTGGTAGATTTAAGTTAATAAGTTATGAAAGATATTAATATCTTAGCTCCTCAAGAAATGTAATCAATAAATATTTAACTGTGTTATGTCTAAATTAAACAACTAGATCAAGATTGACTTTAAGGATTTTTTTAAGAATCTAACGATTGTTTAACCTTTATTAAACCCGATTGAACCTAAGGTGCCTTTAAATTAATAATTAACTAACCCTTGGTCATATAATTTAGTCTTGTTGGTTCAAATTGATACTAGTGTTAGCCTAGTCAACCCAAGAAGAGTATAAGGGGTCATATTTCAAGTAAGCCCTAGTTAGTGACTGTTTGAAAAACCTATTAAGTTCATATCCACACTTAAGAAAATTTTGAAACACAAGGTGTATAGTTCATACCTTGACCAGGTCCCCTATATACAAGTGGATGCACACTGAACGTTTGGGAGAAGATAAATACTTAATTAATGTTTAAAAAAATTAGTAAGGTTTTCTTAGTGATTTTTTTTGGGCATGACACATGTCTCCAACAAATTTCCACCTTGAATGTAGTCTTAGTTTGAGGGGAAACCCCTTTGAACTTGTTCTTCATCTTGGTGACCCTTGACATTTATATCCGCATGATTTTTTTTTATTAAACACCACAACATAAAACATCTTATGCAAGATATTAATAATCATCAATATATCACAAGTTTTAAGAAAATTTATATACATTACTTCAAACTTATAATTTAAATAGATCCATGATCAAATGATCAATATTTACCAAAATTTACTTAAAATGATCACCTTCACTACTTAATAAGTCATTGCAAATATTTTGGGATGATAAGTATTTGTGAAGAATCCATGGATATATGGACATGCAAAAAATAACACCTATCAACCTTTAAAACTATGTCCTCAAAGCATATTTTACCATTTTTCTTATTACTAACTTTCGATAGTCATGTGGATCTATGGGAATTTCTAGTGTATGTGGATAAAACATTATCTTTCACACCCCTTTCAATTCATTGTGGGACTTCGAGTAGCTAGTGACATTGTGGAAAATACCAAGGGAATGGGATAAATCCAATAGATAGTCAAATTCTTGCAATGAGGAACATTTGTGGGGATCGATCAAGCATGTGGATATTACAAAAAAAATGGAGGAATGATAAATGTTTTTAACTCTTGTAATTAAGAATGAATGAATGGCAAGGATATTGGAAGATTTGGGATGTTGTAGATAAATGGGAGGGTAATGGATGTTGTGGAACATCCAAGGTATGGAATGCATCCAAAACAGTGTTGTAACTCTTCAATCTTCATGATTTTGATCGCTCCATAAGCATATATGAAAACACAAGATTTTTTGTGAAAACCCTAAGGTCAAGGATAACATAATATATTTAGTTCCCCACAAAGTAGGCCAAATAACCAAATCACACCAAGAAACAGTCTTAAAATGTCAATTCAATAAAATCCCTAGGTTATGAAATCATTTGTCCATATGAAACCCTAAATCTTCATCAACACTTAACATAGGAAAAATAAAACCCTAGGAGGCACATCACAGGGAAACCCTAAATATGGTCATCGCTTAATTTCTTGTATGCTACACGAAAATTCATCTTGGTGTGAGATCCTAATTTATACCAATCCTAACATGTTTCATGTTTTGGCTGACATAATTTAAATAATTTGGATAAAACATGAAACCTTATAGCTAATAGTACAATTTTATCAAATATTTCAATCAAATGGTGCACAACCAACATACCTAGTTTATGAAAAAGCCACACAATTGACTCAACTAACACCTCAAACAAAAATGAAATCACCCAAAAAAACCACATTGAATCGAGAACTCATCCTTAAAATAAAAGAACTCAAAAGAAAATAAAACCATGAGTTGAAACTTAAATAATTTAAGGGAACTCCACCATTAATGATTACTCATGCAAGACACAATGGCGGTGACACGACCCAAAATCACATAGGGAATATATAAAATTATAGACTTTTGACAAGGAGACAAACATTTTGAACTTCAAGGAGGTAAGGAATATGTCCCAAACATGGTCAAATCCTTGCAATTTCAATCATAACATAGCTTCCACATAACCTTTATGAAAGTAAACCACATCTAGAAGTGACTATAAAATCTACAATCCATAGCATGGGGGAAACTCCACAAAGCTCAATAAAATGACAACAAAAGAGTTAACCCAAGGTTTAACCCCAAAACATTAATGACCAAAACTTATTTCAAACACAAGGGTTAACATCCTTCAAAGCTCCATAGTTAGAATACATTGACTCCCCAAAAAGAAAAGACCAAGAGCAGGACTTAACCAACCAAAATAAATAAAAAACAGGGGGTCCCTATTTTCAATGGGGCATGTGTGCAAGGCACAACACATATCTCTTTTTCATTCCTCACCACTATTACATATGACATAATACATACACATAAGAATATGGGAGATGGTGAGCATGATATTTTACTTTGTGTGAACTACCTCTTCATAAGGATTGACAATCTAGAATGGTATGTTGATGCTTATGCACAAATAGTTCAACCATAAGATGCCACTATTGAAACATTTCATAATCCTTTAGCATATGAATTTTGACTTAACCTTCACCAAATAGATTTGTGGTGTATTTTTTAAAAATATAATGGTGGAGGTGATCCATTACATGTAAAATACTTTTGAGCTACATGCACCCTTATTTTTGCAAGGACCAATTACTTGCTACAATGTTTATCCAATTATATGGTTTTATTCATTACCTTATGCTTCTATCTCTTCCTTTAAGTATTTGGCTATCACTTTCATTAAAAAATTTAAGTATAGTATTGAGCCCAAGACATCTATCACTCAACTTGTTCAATGCAAACAAAAAGAACAAGAGACAATTAAGAATCATATTTTTAAATTTAGGCCTTGCCTACTAATATTTTATATTCATTAGGGGACAATGTGATTCAATGTATATTTATGGATGGTTTAATTCTAATATTTGAGGGTCAAGTATATCACACACCTCATCACTCATTTTCAATTTGTGTACTATTGTATGTAAATGTGAGTATCTCTTGTCAAAATATCCCCTCTATGTCAATATATTTATACTAACTTCCTTATTTTCTCATGAGCTAAGACCATTGTCACATTCATAATATAATGGAAATGGGAATGTCCTAACCATACTCATGATATTCATTTTATAATTTCAAATCCAAATTAATTTAGGGAATTCACAATATTGAAAGAGCATCCACATATGGTATCAAAATAATTTTTACAACATAATCTCATTACCTTATCTAAATGATTAAGCTAATTGATATGTCTAAGCTTAGACCATATAGGGCTAGATAATGTTGGCCCCACTGTTACTTTTGCACCAAAAGATCAACTTGTTAATGCCTGATACAACTGCCAGAGTTAATGGATCCATGGGAGGCTGTTAAGCCATGTCACAAATCCCAAGGGGAGCATTGACCATCTACCAACAATCTCCCCCTTAGCATTACCCAAGGGGATTTGAACCCAAAACCTTTGGTTCTGATACCAATTGTTGGCCCCATGGTTGTCGTTACACCAAAAGATCAACCTGTTAATGTCTGATACAACCATTAGAGTTAACGAATCCATGAGAGGTGGTTAAGCCACGTCACAAATCCCAAGGGGGTCGCTGACCATCTACCAATAGATAAATGTGTGCTTATCATCACACTTTGGTATTATGTAGATATATACATTACATTCTAGCATAAAATTTGAGACCTCATAGATAAAAGGGAAATAAACATAGAGCACACTCATGAACCCATGAACCCCTCATTTGATGAGATGAAGTTCATATGAGAGAATAATTTGCATAAGGAGAATGGATTTATTCATATAACACAAACCATGATGAGGCTACACATGAAACAAAAGAGAAAATTCCTAATATGCATATGATTACTAATATGTTTGTAAAACATCAATGAGAAATATGTATGGTACTGTAGTGTCGTAAATTGTCATCCTTAACAATTTCACACTAGGTTTTGCTCCCCCTAAATTGTTGAGCCTATTTGGGTCCCTATTTTCTTAAATTATGAATTCTATAGCCCATTTTTACCACTTTTGAGAAATTGCAAGCATTAAACAAATGCATCCAACTATTATTTTTCCCCCAACACTTAATATCTTAGAAAATAGGACCAAGACCCATTCGCCCTAGAGCGTATGGGTCCCCCTATTTTTCTCTGGACCAATTTTAGATATGTCAGAGTCAGCATTTCAACATTTTAAATTCAACTTGCATATGTCAACTATGAGGAAATTTATTTTTTGGGAAATTAGAGAAATGCTTACAAATACCTAGTTATTGGAACATTTCACATATAACAAGAGATATCTAGAAAACGATTTGCAAACTTATGATCAAGAACACTTTCAAGCAAGTTAAGAGCAATATTTCAGAGCTTTATTGCAACAATTCAAGATCCTAACATCATGTCAAATTTTATGTGAGTTTATGTGCATTCATGTTATCATTGTTTTGTGAAGGCTAACACATTTTTAGGTCTCCAAAGCAATCAAGATCCAATACCTTGAGGTGATGTGAATGAATTAAATTCTTCAAGGAATCCTTTGAAGGGAGGTGAGTTTCAACACTTCGTGATTTCATCATTCCTTTCTATCCATTATCATTTTATCATTGACATTTTGTGGAAGTGGAAACATTAACACAGGTTTTGACTAAGGCAAGCCCCTAAATGGCACAACATTTTGTCTCTTTGTGAATGTGCATATTTTAGGTTTGAAGAGGTTTGAAGAGAGCTTGAATAAAAAATTGTTCATTGTTGCATTTGAAGCCCCACATCTTGTCAACTCATGGAAACTACCCTTCAAAATTATCTGATAGTGTTCTGACAACTTTGCAACAAAAAATTAGAAGCTCATATCTATCACTAAAGGACCTCAAAAATAGAGTAGAAGAAGCCTACAAGGACCCATACACTCTAGGGTGACTCTGTCCTCATATAGTGATCAAAATCAACTTTTTTGGATAGGTACACAATCCTTTGCACTTCCCCGATTTTCCTGCAAGTTATCATTTTAGTCTATTGATTTTAGATTATTGCATTTTTCATATTAGGTCATATAGTTTAATTAGGTTAATTATAGTTTGGTACCTGGTAATGTTGTGGTGGCCATATCCCTTGTTGTTTTTGAGTCCAATTAGAGGCTTGGGACATTGGCTATTGTGTATTTTGTATGTATTAGTCTAGGGATGAGGGTTCCAATTTGAGAAGTTTGAATTACTACTTGAAAATGACATATTATAGGTCAAGAGGTCTTGTGGCATACCTTGCCTTGGTTGTCATGTCTTGTGTTGATAAATGTAAAACATTTGACCTTATTCATCCTCTAGGGCATGAAACTCTAGCTTCTTTTGCTTGTCTTTAGAGATACTAACCAACTTTTTGCATTTACAATTGATTTTCTTCTGGCAACAATGTGGGTAGAATTTTGTTGGGGTTGCCTCTACTTCTTATTTATATGGAGGGTATCTAGTTTAGTATCCAAGTGGCTAATGATTTCCTCCTTCATATTGGATAGAAGATTGCTAAGCTCTACCCTTGAAACTCCAGCAAATGTCTTGTTGAGAGAAGAGGTCCTATCACCCTTGGTCTTCTTGATGAATGATTTGGAGTAATTTATGCAAAATTTACAAATCTCATCAAAGGGAAATTGAGAGACGTCCCTTGCTCGTATGAAATTTAGAGCGTTCATTTAGTCTTCATGGAATCCCCTTAAAAATACCAGTTGTAAGGATTCAAGGGAGAGTTTGTTTCGATGAGATTTCTTAAGAAAAAATTGAAATCTCTTAACATAATCTTATAATGGCTCTTCTCTTTGTGACATCCTAAAGATGTCATCCCTCTTTATAGTTATACCTCTACAGTAATCTTGATATTTTTCCAAGAATTTTGTCTTCATTGTCTCCCAGTTGGCAAAAACATTCCTTCCCAACCCCATGAACCAACATAAAGCAACATCCTTTACTGTGGTTGTGAATAATTTAAGTTGGTGTGCATTTGTGGTGTAGTCATAGGTCTAACATAGTACATCGAAATAAAAGAGAAAGGTGTTTGGACCCTCTATAACTAGCCCATAGAAAATAGGTAATGTTGAAGGAGGTATATTCTTCAGAGAAACTACCCTTTCTTGGTTATTTATAAGGAGTTGAAATGTCACGTGTTTTCCTGGGTTATTTACAGCTTCTTTAGCCATGATATCAAAATGTATTTTGGACATCTCCTCTGTAATTGGAATAGCTATTGGTGTAAGGGGTGATTCTTCTTCATTGATCCCCTCAATTTGTTCACTCTATGCACCAGTGTCTTCAAATACTTTGTGTACCAAGGGGAGAAATCTTCCTAGAGTGTCTCTCTACCTATGCATACAATGGTTCTAGCTCTTTAGATCAACAATTCTTGCATATTGTTAGTAAATAGTGTTATTATTGATGCCCAAATACTTATTTATCCTAATACTGAAACAAAGATTGTTATCTTATGAAAGATTTGAAAGAATATAAAACACACAAAAGAGTCCTAAACTTAGCACCATCCCTGGAAATAGTGCCAAAAATGTGGAGCCAACTCTAATGCCTAATTAAATTGGTGATACAGGGCATGGACACGACTTAGAGGACCTAAGGATCCCTAACTAAGTAGTTCATCATTTACAAGAGGGTTGCATTAAATCATCAACTAGGGAGTTGTAAAAATTTAAATAGTGCTAGCAAAGTATATGCATTCACAAATTTCAGACATCCTACATCAATCGAGTATAGGTGAATAAATACATGCAAATATAGTAAAATCTTGAAATCAAATAAACTACTAATTCACAAAAGTAAAAGAATACAAGTAACTACCTTATGCTACGAGTACCTAATTCTTAAGACTATAACCATTAACTATTAAACTATAGTATGTCCTAACTTAGCTACCTCTGGAGTATGAAATAGAACATTAATCTACATATATGCAAATACAGTAAAATCTTGAAATCAAAATAAACTACTAATTCACAAAAGTAAAAGAATACAAGTAACTACCTTATACTAAGAATACCTAATTCTTAAGACTATAACCATTAACTATTAAACTACAGTATTCCCTTACTTAGCTACCTCTAGAGTATGAAATAGAACATTAATCTACATAATCTAACTCATGAATTGTAACACATTGATTTATAATCATATAACTAAAAACTACCAATTGAATTCACAATGCATCATCTAATCTAATAATTGAAATTAAAGTGGCTCAATAGTACCTCAAGTGGCTCTTGCTTGAGTTGTTTCCATAGTTTTTTGTCAAATGCTCACTTACTCAACAAAACATATAATCAAATCAATTCCCTTTTATTGCATTCTAAACACAAAACTATTACACAAAATCTAATAGGAAATCTGTTGGAAATCTTGTTCAATAACACACATGATTTTCTATATTTTGATACTACTGCTACTACTAGTACTACTAGATCTCCTCCTCGATAGTGGATCCTACTATATAGGGTCTGTGAGCGATTCCCATTATTCATAAATTGAAAGAAAACTATAAAACATATGTCAAATCTTCTTCAAGGATGGGAAGAGGACTGAGTTTTAAAATAGAAAATAATAACTACTTGAAATAGGAGTAGAGAAATAAAACACAAATTCTATGTCCAACAAACTTAACCGTTGACAATAGAAATGTGCTCAGTAGAACAGTTTTGTCATAATTCAGTCCTATTGAAAATAGGCTTCTTCTTCTCCTAGTTGTCTTATTGGAAAGTAAGAGTAATACTAGGTGACTCATGGACTGATCAGTAAATGATCACCTCCATCTTCCTTTGAAACTATCACACCCTAGTTGGTTGACTTCTTCTTTGCAATGAACTACAACCCTTATGCTGTGGGTTGACAGTTGTCTTTGCTGTAAATGTTAGTCTTATCTCTTAAGGAATTATCATTATCAAAAAGCATAAATTGAACATAAAATCCTACTAAACTTCATAGACATTCATGAATTCATACATACACATATCAACATAACATTTTTCTATTCCAAATGCTTAAAACTACTTAAAAGTATATGAAATGCATAAAAGGTCTTGGTAATGTCTTAAATCTTAGCAAAAAGAAATGATAAAACGTATGAAACAATAAGGGGAATCTAGCCAATTATAAAGCCCATCAATCATCTCCCTTGTCAAAATATAGAACATGGACCTATTTATGTCCCAATGCTCCATGAGCACCATCAACATCATATCATAAAATCGAATGGTGGGTATAGTATATACCCACTATAGATTGACATATTTGAGATTTTCAACCTCCGTGGTTGTCAGTGTTTGGGCATGGCCATGCAATAATGTGTACATATGGCCACATACATGATCTTGTATCTCTAGAGGAACCTGCAATCACATCAAACAAAGTATAATCTGTTCCTCCTCATCATGAAATCAACACTAAATCAAATCCAATTTTTTACCTAAAAACCTAAGGATGCCAACATATAGGATGCTAGAATTTCCCTAGGACCCTAATGCTTATTCTAGATGTTAGCGCGTTCAAGGGACCCCAACGTGCCCTCTAGATGTTAGTGTCCATCTTGGATTCCAATGCCTAGGTTGTACACTAGCACTGCATAGGGCCCACATGGCATGAAAAAAATGAAAAATAGTCATATTTATATGCAAAAATTCAAAATTTTACTTACCTCATAGTTCTGGATGCCTTGCACTATATAGTCCCTTAATGCATACAACTTGGGTGTATTGGTCATTTGCACGACATCTTCATTCCTGGGGCCACTCTAACCTATTGAAATTCTTTGAAGTTAAAAATTCAAAATGAATAACTTGAAAAGGTAACAAAAAAGACTATTTATAGTAAAAATGAAAAACAAAACAAAAAAAATTACCCTTTTCCTCAACCACCCTTCATTTGAACCTTCATAACTTGGGCCTACAAACTTTGATTTTTGCTTCATTTGTTGCATTGGAATCTTGGTTCCACCCTCATTCTTCCCAAATTCTTTTCGTCTTGGTGTTCTTTTGTTAAATGAACCTACTAAAGGCATTTTTGTCAACTCTTTATAAATTCGTAGTGGAAAGATCGCCACCCTATTTCTACATCCATGAAAGATAGTAGAAACATGGAGGCATATATCTACCCTTGTGTTTTCCTCTATATCACGCTCTCATTCTCCTTAGAAGTTTTTGGACTAACACATTTTTTCTTCCAAGATGATTTTGGTTTTCTAACAAAGAGGTTTTGTAGGATGCGGTTTCTAACATCGTGTCATTATAGGTTCCTATATTAGGGGCTTCGTTCTCTTGCTTGGTAATGTGTTGCATCCTCTATAGTATCATTTTTGATATTCTTTACATGATTATTATTTCAATATTTACTTTCTTGAACTTTAGCTTGCATATGCATGTAGTGTCATATGCTCACTAAAATGGGGGATAAATGTAGCATTGTAAATTTTTCTCCTTGATGGTGCAATCAAAATTTCATGCTCTATTTGTAACTTGCTTTAGTGTCCACTCCCTAGTCCATTTTAGGACCATTTATTTCCTTGGCATTACCTCCAACTAAAGAGATATGTTAGATGCTGCCCTAAAATCTTACTGATGATTCAATGCCCCAAAACTTTGTTCAATGCCAAAATTGGAGTTGAGTCCTAAGTCAAGGGACCTTTTACTAGTTCTTTCTTGAATGTGCGTGTGGTGCATGGAAACTAGCATGACACTTTAGCATCCCATCAATTTGCACAAAAATAGGACACATGTAAGGGTCAACCTCTTGAGTGACATGACCTTGATTTTGATATTGGTTTACAAAAACATTTCTTAAATTCAAATTTTGACATATTGGCCTACACTTGAGGTCACTCTCTTGCTCCCTATAAAAACATGAAGTTTGTTAAACAAAGAATATGATAACTAATATGGAGAAGCCCTACCAAAATGAATATCCAACTTTGTAATTGTGAACAAGACATATTCTATTTTCTCATGCTACCTTTGTTGAAGCTCCACGAGTGTTGTAGAATTGTTGGGATTGCTTACTTGTCCCTCTTCATCACAATTGGGTATGATTCCAGTTGGTTTTCACATTTAAGCTTTGATCACCTTGCTTTATTTAGGTGAAGTGACTTCTTGTGATTTATTCCCCTTGAGAATAACATTTCCCTTGGGTTGAATCTTGCATTATCTTGTTTGAGGAATATAGAAATCTACTCAAACACATTTGAGTAGGGTTTTGATTGTCATTTTGTTTGTCACTGCTTATCACAATCTTAGACACACTTAAGATTCAAAGCACACATTATTTATTTCTATCAATTTGGCTATTTGTAGAGGTATGAATACCAAAACAAGGGTTTGATTGAGGCAAACTCCTATATAGCCACAACCCCCTTTTCTCCTTTGTGTTTGTGCAAGTTCAGATCTGAGATAAAAAATTGTAGAAGTCAAAAGAGGAGGTCATTATAGAAATTTCCAAATAGTCACCAAGGTCATACATTACACTTAGGACCCCAACACAACATGCTTTCATCCATGTGACATGCTTGTGTCATGGATAGTAACCTCTAGTTTTTGGTGATAGGTTCCCCTCTGTCACCTCTTTTCAGATCTATGCTAATTTTCTATAAATTGTTATATATGTTTGCACAATTATTCATTTAATTAGATTAGGGTTTATGTCTCATTGGTTAACTAAACCACATTTTTATCAATTTGTTCTTTTCACAACAAAGGAATAGAACCCAATAAGTTTGGCTCTCCTTTGAGGACGTTAGCTAAGCATACGCCTTCATTGATTTGTGTTCCAATGTTTAGTAGGAAAAAAATTGATTTGAGTTAATTTACTAAGTAGTCTAGATTTCCTTTTTCCACCTAAACACTTATAAAATTAATCCTCTCAAATAGAGTAATTATTAAACTACCATCTTCAATAGCATAAGATTCCAATATTCCAATCTGAGTAGATCTTGATATTCATTTGATCTCTCTTTTTTTGAGATTTTTTGCACTTAATTGCCACAAATTCATGGGTAAAAGATGTGTCTTTGATATATGAGAACTTAATTTTTTTACGATCCTCATCATGAATAAGATTTGAGTAGGATCTCTACCCACTTTTTAAAGAACACAAGTACATTCCTAGACTTAGTTGGTTGAGCCCAAAAATGAGGAACATAATAAGATTTTTGAAATGGTTGACCACACATTCATCAAAACCATAAACTCCTATATAGTCAAAAGAATCTATATGACAACTTGCAAGAGAAATGTAGGTTTCGAGGAAGATCTAGTGTTGAAGTCTATGTTGTAGCGAGCTTACCCATATAAAACTATAATTATTCAACTTTCAATCCAATCTGATATGCCCACTAATGAAAGGACAAATATTTGTCCCTACCATTGGCATCTCTCAATTTCACTGGTCTAGTGATTCTTACGTTGAATGTATCAAAAAATCACCCAGTTTTGTATGAAGACTCACACTTCAAGGAGCAATATCATTCTCCATATGGTCTAGTAGTGTTGCCATGGTCATTTCCTATTTGAGATGAGATAATAGGCCCCCTTGGTAAGAAGAGAGTTGTTCCTACTTCATCATGTCCATAATTTTTTTAATGAAACATTCCATCTTAGGCTTGAAGGTATTGTTTTCCATTCATAACTAAATTCCAAGAAGTGCAATCAAATTGGGAGATACCCATAATTCCATTCTGCACACGTAGGGATTGATGTGAAGATAAGCATATAGTCTAGCACGTTGAGATATTTTATGAACTTTACCAAATCAAACCTTCCCCCAAAGTTGTATTGATATTACATAGGCCCCCAAATTTTCCAAAACACAAGTGTTGATGACATCCAAGCTTCCATCCTTGGTTTTCTGAATAATATCAGGACACATCCTTGGCAAATTTATTTTGAGGAAATTTAATTAATTGCCAAGAGACCATGACCTAAAATGACATTTTAAATCCTATTAGATTTTAATAGTAGTCACACTAAGTAATTCCTTGCTTGGATGACAATCAGTGAATCCGGTTTAAACATCTTAAATATCTAATAATGTTCCCTATGACAGAGAAAAGGACCTACATCCCAGAAAATTTGATTGCACCTTAGCGAGGGTAAGATGGTTTGTGTTGGCATTTGAGGAAGAAGCTCCTATTTGTCTTTATCTATCATGTAAAATATTGATCTTAGCTCATTTTAAGGAATATAAATAGTTCCCTTGTAATTAATTCAGACAGTTGGAACTTTTCCTACACCCCCAACAAGTAGAAAAACACTTTTTATCAAATAGTTGTGAGACCTCCTATGATTCCACTTTTTTCATACATATCTACTAGGGCACTAAAAACCATAATATTTGACAAAGACCCTCTTTGATAGATTCCCATACCATGTCCTTGTGGGAAGGATGCTAGCAAAGGTTGAGGAAATTTAGCTTTAAGCAACCATGGTATTCCATGATATCACATTCCTTTGAGGCATTTAGTCAAATAGATTACACACCATGTGATTCAACCTCTTCACATTCAAACAAATTGCAATCAATTTTGTTACAGGTATGAAGAACACTGGCAAAGGTTAGGAAATATGGCTTCACATCCCTTCATGGCATTCTACCAAACAACTGACATTTCTTTAAGTAGTTACGATTCACAACTATTAATTTAGTGTAAGCATGGAGAATGTTTGCATAGATTGAAATTTTTGTCTTTTCATTTTCCAAAGTTGTGTCCTCCTGGTCCTTAAATTCCATAGATGCACATCATATAATTTCCTTAAATTCCATGCATTTTAGGTTATTAGGACATGAGGTACTTAAGCATGTGTGACTGTGGCCCTTAGAAATCCAAAATAATTCAGTTACTTGCAACAACCACTTCCAATAATTTAGAAAATTCTAACTTGCAACTACACAATGTGTTGGGAATTGGAAAACTTCTCTGGTTTACAACTACACAGTGCATTCCATGAATTGAGAAAATTTTGCATTTATGGTTTGGAGAACTTTCATAACATAAAATAATTAAAATATTAGTCTTCTAACATTTAAATTTAAATTAAATTTTATAATTTAATTCTTTGAATTTTGATTTTGATTTAGAAAAAAATTAATTTTAAATTAATCAAAGTAATTTAATATTTAATCATTAATTTCAAATTTTAAATATTAAATTTTTATATTTTCAAATTTTAAATTTTTAAAATTTATTAAAATGTTGAGACATCTAAATTTGAAATCATGACTTGATATGTGAATCCATACTTATAACATATATATGCAAGCAAATAAAAATTACAAGTAGAAGCATACTTGATATGTGAATCCATACTTATATCATATATTTTCACGGTGCATCTCATTAGGATCACTAGTTTGCATTTATCCTTATTTGCATGCCTTCAGGGGTTAATTCTTTGTTACTACCATTCCTTGACTCTCGTTCAAAGGTATTTGTTATTTGGTATCCTTGATCCTTGGAACTCTAAAACTCCCACATTTTTCATTGTTTATTCCAACCTACCTCCTTGCACATCTTAGGTCACCACTAATGACCAAATTTGATGCTTCTACTACTCCACAAGGGTTTTCCCACCTAGAAATAGTTATCTATCTTAAGGGAATGAATTCAAATACATTTCAAATGATTTACAAAGAATACCATACCACCTTAGTTGTGGTGGTTTTATTTCTAAAGCAAATGATTTTCATGTGAGCTCTAGGCTACCATTTCAACAAATTCTTTAGGATCCCATCTTGCTCCACATGTAGCATTAATGGCATTGATCCTAGGCTAACTTCCTAATTGATTCAATTACCAAACAAAGTGTTATGTATACTATTTTATTTTCCAAAATAAAGGCCAATCATTTCTCTATTTTCATATGACTATAATGTTGAGAAAGATCTAGGATTTCAATCCATGCATATTCGATCAACTTTAGAGTAGCCCATTTTGTAAATCATGAAGAGGTATCTATTTTATAATATTTTTGTAATTGGATGTCTCCTTAAATAGTTGTAGATATTTAAGAAGATTTATAAGCATAGAAGAGTGAAAAGTTCTTATTTTATGGTTTTTTCTCACCACTTTTGTTCGTACGAATGTAATAAGAACTTGATAAGTGTGATAGCAATTTAATGCATTATATATTGTCATTTAGAATGAGATTTGTTTCTTATTATATATGGATTTCTAGATTTTTTGAGAGGGATTATTAAATATGCCATATTTTTTATTAGATAAATTAGGAAAATTAAGGCCTCAACCCTACTAAATAATGATCCCAAAGGCTAAGAAAAATAATTCCAACACAAGGAATTAATAGTAGAGACCACAACGAAACAACCAAAAATAACACTAGACCATACAACAAAAAACTAAGACTTACTTTCATGGTTGAAGACCTTCCCCTACTCATCAAATAGGAAATTGTACATCTCTCTATTGGTCTTCTTAATTTTAATTTTTTCCTATTTGGGGATTTTGTTAGAATTCTCACCAAGACTTTTCATAGTTTCTTTCTCACTAGATTGAAGGAACATGTGTTGTGGTAGACTTGAGTAGAACCTTTGCATTGAAAGTGATTGAATTCTTGTCTTCGAGAGTGGTCATTATATCTTATAGGGAAGACATGATTTTATCATTAGAATCATATAGGGAATAGGGGATCTTCTTAATGTTATACCATAACTCCTTCAAAGGATCATTAGATTCTCAATGAAATCATTTTTAATGTAGGGTTTATTCATTTCTTCAAAAATACTTGGAACAATCAACTTCATAGAAATCTCTCCATACATGGCTTTCTCTAAACAAGAATCTTATGAATTCTCCCTCTCACCAGTAGAAATACTATCAATATAGTCCTTATAATTGGAATCACTTAAATCCAATATGTTGATTATGAAAATTCAGGTAGGAGTTATAATAGCCATAATCCTATTTGACCTCCTTAGACCCAAATTGTGAAACCTGTCTTCTTCATTTTAAACACTTATTTATATTTTTCCTCCTTGAAAATTTTGCTAATATTAGTAGGAATATTATCATCTAAAAACAACACAACAATACTATTTTAAACTATTTTTTAGGATTTGTACTATCTACTAGTTACACTACTAAGTTTATGATACTTTATATTAATTGATTGGTAGTTTTTTGTACTTGACACATAGTCACCCTTATATCTCTTTTGTAGTTGGAATTGTCTCATGTTTCTCTTAGGATCCTCACAAAGTCAAAATGTATCTTGAGGTATATGCATGCGACTTACATTTTAACATTCACTATACATCGAGAGCTTCTTAAATTGGAGGCTTCACCAACTTTGACTAGGCTAGTGATGTTGGTGATCAAAATTCCACTTCTAGTTTTTTCCCTTGATTATGGAATAGTTGTATGGTATTTTAAGAAGTGGATAATTATTTTAGTACCACTTATATATGACGAGTATTAAGTTGTAAGGAAAACTATGCAATTCTTTGGCTTCAAAAATTGATGACCAAGTTTAGGTTTGATCCTAATCATCCCACTACTTTGGTGCAATAATTAAAATTTCATTCACATTTTATGCAACTCAATGTAGTACCAATGGAGTAAGCACATTGAAATCCATGTGCTCTTTATCAAGGATCTCATCTAGGATAGAGTTCTCAATTTTGTTTTTTTTGATGAATAGGCAACTATCTATATTAATTCAAATATAAAGATACATATTCACAAAAAAAGGGTGGGTGGTAAAAAGGCACACCCCAAGAGTCAAATGGGCAGCGCCCAGAAAAAGAAAGAGATCACATGGGCTAAGCCCAGAAGTCCAAAATTACAAAGTAAATAAAAAGGCCATTAAGTGGTCAGAGCAGTGCCAATAGAGCTAGGAGGGTCTCTGTCATCCAAATTTTTCCCCCATACATCAACGGGGTTTGGAGTAACGTTAGGAGGACCCCAACCATCATCAACATATTTTTTCTCTTTATCTTCTTTATCGCGCCAGATGCAGAAATTTTTTAATAGTGCTGGTCAACCAGAGCTAGAAGCAGGAGGGTCATCAGAGGGCCACTCAAAACCACCATCGCTGCTCCTCGAAGCACTGCCAAAAGGCCACCATTGGCTAGCCCATGGCAGAGGATAACAGTTTCGCCGAGGAGTGTGAGAATCCTGTCGAGGTGGGGGCTAGGAACAGGGATACATAGAGCCACTTTGCTGGCGGCCCCTAGAGGGTGACTGACCATGGGAAGAGGTGGGCGAAGTGGGGACCCAAGCAATAGTACAAGGGGCATTACCCCAGTGATCCAGGAGAACTTGAAGGTGAGAAACCTCAAGTGCAACTTTGTTAACTTGCACTTGAACTTGTAAAAGCACATTAGAGAAAATCATAGCTTTAGCATATAAAGAGACATGAATATCCATTTGAGTATGTGAAAAAATGCAAGCATTTTTGTCTTTCCAAATATTGAAGAGAATTTTCACCCTGAAAGTGTGCCAAAGTTGGGTGAATTTTGCAAAAAACTTGGGTGAATCTCCTAGAAACACCATATGCTAGGAGAAAGGTTTTGGCCTAAAGGGTAAAAAAAAGTCATTAATCCAAGTCCAAAGTTGTTGGGCTCTAGGAAAAAACCAGAAAAGATGCTTAAAATTCTCAGCTTTCCCACAAAAAGGGCATCGAGGGTCCTGGAACCCCAGGTGAACCAAGCGAGAACCCACAAGAAAGCCTTGGAAAAGAATACACCAAGCAAAATGGGCAAGTTTTAGCTCAACACTTGCAGACCAAGTGGCAGCAAATCTTTTATGCTAGACATGAGTGAAAGATTTAAGAAGCCACCTTTGGTTCAAACTCTGAATCATAGGAAAATGTGGTGAGAGCCACCTGTAACCAAGCCGAGGCTTGTAGTTCCTGAAAGGGGTGTTTGGATAGCACTTCCAGTCTTTCCACCAAGGTTTGGTCCCACAAATTCCAACCTTATGAAGCATTTCAGCATAAATGGCATTCACTAGACCATCATAATTAGCACAGTCCTGGTTATGAATCCTGTATTGGGCACAAAAAGCTTCCCATGACATACTACACATGGTGGGTCTATGAAATATCTATTGCAGGGTCTGGATACCCTTTTTGTGAAATTTGAGCGCCTTAAGTCCAGGCGACTTAGCCAACAACTGACCATTGCAAGCAAAAAGAGGTGACCACCAAATATTGTGCTGGTTGAGAGAAAGCCCATCTCAAAAATCAAAGCTAGCCCAACAGAGCCAAGGTTTGACAGCTTCCTAGGGCCGCTAGATACTTTTGGCCATAAATGTCCCAACAATCTAGACTGGTTCTTCCATGACTAGAAGGGTTTGAAAGCCAATCCCCTTCTAGGCAGGTCTATGGATAGGGAAGCCAAATAGAATACTATACCTAAGAAGAATTTTCCAGGTCTCGTCCCTAATAAGGGCATGAATAATCCATTTGACACACAGAGTAGTCTCTTGCCATTGAGTAGACAACAACCCGAGACCTCTCGAGTCTTTGGGAAGGCAACAAAATTCTGAAGCCAGATGATGAAACCCTCAGTGAGACTTAGAGGAGGCCCAGAGAAAGTCTCAAAGAAATTTCTCAAGCTTTTCATAGGCAGCTTTGGAGGGGGCCCAACAAGAAGAATAATAAACATGGGTGGCCACCAAAATTTTGGAACACACCTAGAATTTCCCTGCCAAAGAGAGGGACTTGGTAACCAATAAGCAAGTTTCTAATCAACTCTAGAAAGCACGACCTTCCAAAGCTCAACCAGTGACACTTGAAAGGTAAAGGGAATGCCCAGAAACTAAAAATTTTCTCCAAGCCCAATCCACTTCCATCCATACTGTTGCAACCAAGGTGGAGAGGGCAAGTTTAACTTTCGGTAACACAAAGTTTTATGCCATTGGATGGTAGAGCCGGAAGCAAGACATAAATTATTAAGACACTCAAGAGTTGCCGCAATGGAGTCTTCTTCCTCCAGAAGGGTGAGGAATGAGTCATCAACAAAC